>JAPDSC010070094.1:0-19860 GCA_026290005.1 Latrodectus geometricus
CTTGGCATCAAGGAACTTGACATCTCATTCAATTAATTAGATGTTTTCTTTTCATTCAATAGTAGTCTTTTAATATAACTTTATTCAACAAATATATTTATAATCAATTTTTTAAAGTGTTTTGACGTGACATCCCATTTCCTCCTGCTTAATATATCTCATAGAATATTAAATTTGAGATCCTTCCGTATATGAAAGGTTTTCAACTCAGTCATTTTTAACATTTAAATAATGATACATGGTAAAAATAAAATAATTGAACATAAAAATAGTATAATCATGTGTTTCCTTTTCATTTAATTTTATTTTTAACATTCTAATTTTATTTTATTTTTAATCATTTTTTTATTTTCGTTATAATAATATTTTAGAATTTCAGTCCAATAGAATTAATGTTAATACAGCAAGCAAACAGTGATTCTAATACAATATCTGAAACTTTTTATTGCTCTGCTCCCCTATTTTAATTGCTATTTGCTTTAAATAAATTTTAGATTTTAAAAATTAGTAACCTTTTTTCAAAAATGAGTTCATTAATTATTTTATATATATATATGATTTTCATTTACTTTATGTGACTTGTGTTTCTATTTTTACTCCGATATTCATTAATTACGCAAATTTTACGTAAGTAATTTAATAAAAAAAATCAATTCTTTTTTTTATCTGGGAGTCTGTTCCGAGATAGTATCACCTGAATAGCATTTACTTCAGATTTGCGCACGGATTGGAATAAGATATATGGCATCTGGGTCACTCAACATCTTATGAATATATTTTATAGCGTTGTTAAGAAAAAGTATTATGTAAGGATTTCTGTTATACTGTTCAGCATTGGCGAAGGTATATGATCAATCCCAGTTTCTTTAGCACAGCAGATTTACACTAGGCATTCAGCAGATTTATGCATTTATTTTTTACCACTCTGCATATATTGTTCTCATTTATAACTTTGTTACAGTGTTATACAAAACTGTAACGGAAAGAATGCTTCTTTATGGAGCAGCCATTTGGGGGAACTCCACCATGTTAATTTATCCATAAAGCTAAATTCTAAACAGCGAAAATTTCTCTTTAACATACGAGGAGCATTTTGAACAACTCCAACGTCAGCACTTCAAGTAATAACAGGAATCCCACAGCTTAACCTTACAATAGAAGCAAAAGGAAAAATTTTCACCTTATACGTTGCCAAACAAATTCCTTCCCTTGATCTTCCTCTACCACCATCAACAGACATTGAAGTAGAGATAAAAGTAGATTCAATACATCCAGGCATTTTTTATGTGGAACCACAGATCTCAATTGAGGAGAAAATTAATGTTCCAACCATAGAAGATGGCAAGATCAATATCTTCACAAATGGATCAAAAACAGGAAATCAAGTAGGAAATGCGGTAGTCTCATTCGGTACGGATGGTTATGCAGTCTGGCAGGCCAAGTATGCATTAAATCAATTTCGAACCCTACCAGTAAAAACCCTTTAGTGAGATTCATCCAGAATGATCTCATTAGTTTTTCTCACTTGATCAGTTGGGTCAAAGCCCATGTGCGAACTGCGGGTAACAAAAAAGCCAACCAAGCAGCTAAAAATGCAGCCATACCAGACGACCAAGAAACAATCCTACCTCTTCCTCGATGCTAAATAAAATAAACCCTCAGAAACTGGGTAATGAAGAACTGGAAAGACTGAATGAATGGAAATACTGGCTGTTCAATCTTCGATTCAGAATTTCTATGCATCCTCTATATTGGTCCAGAAATGAGATACTTTTTCCTCACTGGCTATGGCCCCTTCTTTAATTATTTTTAACGATTCAATATAGCTGCAACTAATTACTGCACACATGGAGAAGATGGAAGGCCACTTCTACTTAACAGCATGTCCAGTACAACATCTTGGCAGCTCCAACATGATTGATCACGAGCAATCTTCTTTGGGGTGAAAACAGAAGAAATTTAGCAGGCAGAAGGAACCTTACTTAACAAAAGAAACTGTCAGAAAATCAAGCAAATGACTTTTCCATGCATCTAGTAAACGAGACTTTCCACGCATTTAGTGAGCAGACCGATTTTCTCCTTAAAACCCAATACTGTTTTAGATCTATAATGGACAATTGAATTTTTAACTTTATTCTTCAGAAGGAATACCTGTTACTTTTAACCTTCCTAGTTCATATGAATATTTTTTATTTCTTTTACCTACTTTACTTTTTGTTTATTTCTTATTTAGAAGAGTTTAACAGAACCTAGTTGTAATTCTAAGAAAACTATCCAGCAACCTCTACCTAAGCTGGTAAGGCTCATCCTGAGCTAGGTACAGGGAAGTCAGCTGGCGTAAAACTTAAAATTCGTTGGAAACAGAATCTAGACACAAATTAGCATAATTTAAAATGCAGGACTAGCCATACAGCTATCTCTATACAGGTGAGAAAGTATCCCTCTAATAAGCACCAACCGTTTGCCTGAAAACAGACTTGTTTTAACTAAATGTCTACAGAGAAGATTGAGTTAATGGGAAAGCAGGAAAATCCTAGGATATCAATTTTTCTTTACAAATCACATGGCCAATGAATGGAATGAAATGCCTAAATAGTGAATTAGAGCTCAAGATAAAACCTAAGGAACTTCAAGGTAAAACAAGCAATTCTGAAGATTTTATTTCAGCGCCAAAGGAGAAACATGGGGAAAAAATATATAAATGGAGTGTTCATGTTTACCGATGTACAATAAACCCTATAATGTAGTCATAGAAAAATGTAGAAATATATATATTCCAGAAATATCAATTCATATAATTTTTGTTTTCAATATTTAATTCGGAATAAATTTTTCTGAAACCTAACATTAATGCATGATCTTGAAAAACTGTCAACTAGAAAATAACCAATCCCAATTGTAAATTTTAAGCAGACACAAATTAAGATTCATTAAGTAGATTGAAATATTATGACTTCTAAGATGCTCAAAAGAATGAGTTCATTCGTAGATACAAAGTTGCCACGGTTTAAAATAAAAACACGTGCAGTTAATTGGCAGTATTAGCAAACAGTTTACGATAAATATTAGAATAATATAATGTCTAAATATTGAACAGTTTTTTAAGCACAAATCACTTACGATATTTTATATCATAAGGGAACATGTAGTGGAAAGCCATAACGAACATAATGCGAGATACCAGTACATTTTCTGGTTTAAAGAAAATCTAAAACTAATTTCATAACCCAAGAAACAATCTTAGAAGAAAAGCAGTGGGAACTGATGGGAGATGTTGCTCTTTACAAACATTATATACTGGTTCCAAATGAAGAGCCTGTACTTTTCTGTGATAGCATAAAACAAGGCTCTAAGTACACAACTTAAAGAACTTGACACATTTTCTATGATATACACGTTTTATTGACACTGAATGCAACAAGAATTACAGTACTAGGAGTTTTTGCTTTTTTACACATGGCAGTTAGATTTAAAAGCATTTCATCACTCAACTAGTTTATTATGATAGTATTTTCAACAGTATTGGGGGAAAAAAAACAGAAGATAATAATATTGCAGAAATTTTATACACATTTGTACATTAATACTTTGTACTTTTGTGAAATAAGTTTATCAATTGTCAATTTAAAGATTTGATTAAGGTTTACATTTAGAAAAATGTCAGTAAAACAAAATCTTATTCATGGTATCATGTTCCTTATTTTCTAAAATTATGTTTAAAAATTACACAATTTAAAACAAAATATTTCCGTTCATATTACAAAATATTTTCTTAGCCAGATATAATTAATAATTTATTACCGATTAACATTTAAAAAAAAACAATTACTTCTTTCTAGATACTAATTTAGGACCTAGCATAAAGTATCATTAACTTTAAAATTTACGTTCTTCGAAAACTATTAAGCAATGGAAAAAGGATCACAAGCTAACAAAGTTTGTAGTGAGTATTTTTTTTATGGCGGAGCGAGTTAATTGTCTTTCCTATTGGATAAGGCAGCCCGAATTCAAAACTGCTCGAAAATTAAAGAAAAGAGAAAATGTTAAATCCTTGTATGTTAGTCGTTGATCTGTCATAGCTCTACACTGCACTTTCTGAAGAGTAATGAAAAGAACCAGTGTCAAAAAGTATTTTGTAGTCATATTAGTAGTACAAGCACACTAGTTGTTTGTTAAAAAAAAATCGTGGAGTCATTTTGATTGTCTGGTCGTGTGTCAAATAACTAAATAGGAAGAAAGTGAATATTTATAGGTGACTTATAAACTTGACGTATACTGCATACTTGAAGTTAGTTTAATGTGAATTAATCAAATATGCAAGTGCTTATACACACAGGGCTAACACATATAATTAAGCATGAGATGGTGATGAACGGTACACACATGAATTCTCCATTTACTAAATCAGCACAACTTTATACTTTAAAGCTATAACTACATTCCTTCCTTTTTTATGATATATATAATACACTAAAATGAAAACTGTTTAGTATTTACCTGATGATGTAGATGGCATGTTTGGATCGAAAACATCATCTACGATGTCATGGTAAACAGGAGAAGCCATGGTACCTGAAAGTTTTCAGAATATAAGTACGAGGAAAATTTTTCATTCACATGTTAACTATTAATACTTTCCGTAGTATGACTAAATATATTTGTCTGATATGATTGGAAAATATGAAAAAGTTTTAGTATAAATTTTTGGACGCAGGAAATATTTATACTTGTTAGTTTATAGATATGAACCTTTCATAAAAGTAAATGCATATAAGGGGAATTTTTTATAAATTAAAGTGATTGAATATTGATTAATTTTTAGCATTCTTTAAAAAAATACAAATTATGGAGGACTAAAATTACGAATCTTGCTTTAAAAAGTCAACTTTTTATACCAAAATTAATGAATGAACAGAAGTTTCTATAAAACGTTGCTCATATTAAGGTTAAAAAGCACAACATTTAAAATACTACTCTATCTTTTCAACTGGTTTAAAATGACTTAAAAAACGCGCTCACGCGATCCAATACAGGCACTAAAAGTACACAATACTTAAAACTTCTTTATAAAATAAGGTAGATTATCTCGGAATCCAAACTCAAATATTGTGCGGAGAATACCATACCTCCACGTTCGATTATACTTTTTTCTATATCAAAAAATATAAAAACCAAGTGGGATTCCGTCATTACGAACATCTGACTCTAGATATATTTTCTAGGTTAGTTCTGTCTTTACGGAAACCACTTTGTAGTGGAGTGATGCATTTATTTTTCTCTATGGTATAATTAAGACATTTACTCATCATACGTTGCAGCGTTTTACTAATGCAACTCTTTAGTGTGAGTAGTCGGTTATTTAGAGTTTTCACGAAGAATCTTTTCCAAATTTCAGTATGGAAATGGTAAAAGCTTCTTTCCATAAACTAATAAACAAAGTAAACAAGTTTTCAGGGAAATCAGTATTTTAAGTGAAGTATCATGTAGCTAATCACATCCGGACCAGGATTAAATTGTATAGTTTGAGATAGAGCTCTTATTTCTAACATCTGGAATTTGCTGTTTTATGAAAAGAAATTTCTATCTTAAAATTTTATACGAATTCGTTCAGAACAGTTGTTAAAAATTTGAGGAAGTTTGTATAAAGGATTAGGGGCTCAAAACTACAGCAAAAGTTTCACAGCAAGTCTATATGCAATATCACGAAAGAATAATATGTATCTGTACTGGTTATAAAAACAAGTATAGAAGAATCCTGATATATCCCATTCGCTGCTTTGATTTTCCTCCAGTTGTTTGTTGAATTTAGATATTGGGGTGATGTAACTGATCCATGATTCTTTCTGGCTTTGGCATCTTTTATAAGAAAATGCTTTGGCCTTTTTGAAAGCAAGATTCTCTATGGTTAGATATCGTTGAAATATGCCCCATAACTTTTACTTTTTTATATGCTAAGTGACAGGCATTATTCCACGAGGTTTTAATAAGTTTTGGTTTTACAGAATATTTTTGGAATAGCTATATCTGCAGCACAAATGATTTTGTGACCTCCAAACAGCTTGTATCTTCAATCTTGAATATTCAGTAATAGTTAATTTTGTGAAGAAATTCCAACTTGCCCGACTGTAACTATATCTAGGTGGTCTTAGTATCATTCAGTTAAATTCACTCTGGTGCATGGAAAGAGGAAAATGATCACTGTTAAGATCATTTCTTAAACTCAATGATGGCAGAATTCAAGGAGAAAAGATGGCCAAGTCTATGGAGTGAAGTGCTTTTATGTTTTGATAGAAACATGTTTTTTTCTTAGTATTCAACAAAAAGACAGTTTTCAGTAAGATTCCTCTGGTATTTGCGTTAATGCTTTCGCACGGATTGTGAGCATTAAAATTGCCAATCACTAAAAAGGTGTAACAGATCGACTAAATCGCTTAAATCTTCCGGTAAGATATTGTCATCTAGTGGTTATGAGGAGTATTATATGTATTCGCATAAGCACTACTTGAAGGTTGGTATTTAACGAATGTACAGCAGAAGGGTATTTCCGTGATGAAAATTAACACTCTTCCAGAAGTAGTGGTGTTTTCATTACCATCTTTTCTATAACAGTTATATCCTTGTATCTGTTTAGAGTTCATAGGTTTCATAAAGATTTCTTGAAGACAGGATTATGAAAAGATAGTGTGTATGATGTCCTCAAATTGAGAACGATTACTACTACAATTCCAAGAGATATAAAGCAGCTATTTTTTAATTTTTAAACCACCTTTTGCGGTATTAAGCGGCTTAATTTTAGGCAGGGTTTCACTGAAGTTTATGACTTCACTCGAAGGATGAAATTAAATTGTATCCGCCAGAAGAGAAAGGAAAGATTTTCTGCTCGTCAAAAAAGACATTTAAGGGCCTTCTTTAGCATCTTTTAATTTCAAGGCTTTAAAAGCTTTTGACTTCGCACTAGACAATTTATGTTTTCTGTAAGATGAAACTGTCAGATTTTTTATCAATTACGGAAAATTTAATTAGAGGAAGAGTTACATTTTCTGCTTGGGTTGCAACAGTTAACCTGACCTTCCTCATTACACTAGCATAAGTGATTCCAACAGAGGAATTTCCATCTGTTATGATATGTGTGCCCTCTGGATAGGAAATGTTAATATTTTCACAGCTGTTCTCTAAAATTCATCTTGAGCATAAGCAAGAGTAAGATGGCTGGGTACCTTTACAATTTACTCATTTTTCTTTCACTAGACTTATATGCTCTTTCTTTGGCCAGAATTCAATGCTCAGCTTCAGCACAACATAAAAATAAGAAAAACTTTTAATATTTTCTTTGCAAGAGGTTTTGGTGTATCCAAATCTGGCATTTGAAGCATCGTAATGGGTTGGGTGTATATGGATGCTCAGATAGAGACATACGGGCAACCTTGATAGTTTCAGGTAATTTGGGTGCAAGAAATGAAAGAATTAAGTGCTTAATGTTTGATGTTGATAAATTTATCATCCCTATTAATCTTAATTCGCTTGACATTGCATACCTTTTGATTCTGTAGATTTTGGATTATTTCTTCCGGGACCTTTGTAGATTAGCAGCTTAGATAACGCCGTAAGAGAAATTAAGGCGACCGTGGGATATTACAACGATGTCGAAATGGACTATTTTGTGCATGTCTTTAATACATACGCTTTGACTAACAATAGATGTTTCAACGAGTATATCACCGGAACTTAGTTTTCCGAAGGATTTAACTGTACCAAGATAACCAGATATAAATATATCAATAAGAAAGAGAGACACATTCAAAAAAGCAACCTTATTTTAATATTATAATTAAAAATTTAGCATCTGCAAATTCGATATGTTGTTCCCGAGGGAGAAGAAAGATACTTCCTTAGGAAACTGATATTTGAGGTCTGATGGCACTACTCACAATGGAGCCCTACAAGGGGATGCAGATAATAGCAACAATACTAATCAATTATAAGCTTTCAATACAAAGCTGATGTGTAGTACACCCTTAGCGAGTAGCTCAGTTAAACCTTTAATACAGTTTTTTAATATGCTATTTAGCCCATTCGAATTAACCGGAGTGTACACGTTAAGCCGCTAATGCATGATCGCTTGATCCAATTAAGCCTATTGATGTAATGAGGACAACTACATACCCCCAGCTGAAGCTCAGGACAATGTAAGGTGGTGTCTGGGTATCTCATTTAATAAGATCTGCCTTTCCTGGGACTAGTGTCTACATGTATGCCAAACACGCGAGTGATCTTTTCAGGAACAGAAACTAATACCAGCAAGATGGCAATAGCAACTCAAGGAGAGCTCTCAACCTCCCATGAGGCTACCACAATAAGGGAAAGGAGAAACGGTTGGTTGGGTTTTGTGGCACAAGGTCCAAAAAGGACAAGAGAGGAGAAAAGGATAGAAGGGAGGAAAAGGAAGACAAAAATTAATCGTGGTATCTCGAAATTGTGACATTCGTCTTTACTTAAAAACCATGAGAGCTACTGACGAAGAGATGCCTCGCTTGCTATGGAAAGTATAAAGAGAATAGGCAGGAGAATAAAGATCCCCGAGTACTTCAAGATTGGTACACTTGAAGAATGTGAGACCCATGAAGTGTTAAGGCTAATTCTAACTCAATGTTAAATTACGATACACACCATTTCACTACTCTGCTCACCCTAAGAATAGAGGCATGCAATTCCCTGCTACTTGTTAAATGTGATACCTTAGAATTGCAGGGGGAGGCAGTCTGAAGGAAAACACATAAGATGTACATTTGTAAATATTAAAATTTCATAAAATTTTATGAACTTATTAAAATAGGCATCTTGCAATGCAAATATTTTAGCTGATTTGTTCTTACATTAACCAAAATGCAGTTAAATGTGAAGAGTTCCAACTGACACTTTATAAAGCTGTAATGAGAGCCAATCTTCAATCATTTCACATCTCATTCAGTTTGCATGTAGTGTAACTACACAAGACTTCAAATTACAGTGCAAAATAGGTTTTCAACAAAGCAATTAAAATTATCAATGATTTAAAATTAGCAATTTCATCGAATTCTTTAAAAAATGAGCATTTAAAAATAAAGATAATTAGAAAACCAGTATCAAGGTAAAACTAAGTTTATGGCCAAAAAGTAATTTAGTATATAATTTTCTTGATAGTTATTCAACTAATTCAGGAAGAAAATCTAAAATTTGAAGATTATATTAACATTGCTTAAAAATCGAATAAAGATCGAGAAGTTACTTGTTCCCATAATTTATTTAGACGAAATCATATGTAGAATTTAAAGATGAACCAATTGAATTGTATTTATCAGTGAATTTAAAATTTGATCTCATAGATTAAGAATCATGAATTTTGTATTACAGAAAAATAGAAATTTAATGTATGATATTAAAAATGCATCTTTAATATATGAAAACTATTTCAAAGAGTACCCATTTTTTTTTTTTTTTTGAATTCTTGCACAAAATCACAAAAATTTGAAAATTTAAGTTCTACTTAAATCGACTTACGTTTTTGATTGTCTTCGGCTTCTTTCCGTTTTTTTGCAGAGGCCAGAAAATCCTGCCTTGCTTCAGACATTCGCTTACGTTCTTCGCCTGAATATCAAAATATTTTATTAGTACACTTCAGTTTTAACATTTTTCATTAACTCTCATGTATTTCAGGAATTACACAAGATAAGAATTACACAATTATTTTGAGGTGAATGATTACCATACAAGACTATTACATTATATTTATGTAGGGATGAAATTATCAGCTTTAAAATATTTCCACTTTATCAGATATATCATTAGTTTTAATTGAAATAATTTGTCATTTCCATATTTTTAAATCTAGTTATCCTGACAAACTTTACTAGTCTCAAGCAATGTTCACCATTTAATAATCACATACAGATATACTTTTTTAATTTAAAGGTATAAATATTGATCTTAAAAAAAATTTTTCTAAAACACACAAATATTGGATCAGGTAAAAAATAATTTAGGGATCAAAAACGTTCGAATTAATGTACCAACATTTTCTTAAATACTAGTGATTGAAAGCATTTTAAGTTTTTCATCTTTGACAGATAAATTTTTAAACAATGTTGTAAAAAGTATAACGAACGGGGAAAATATGCACTGAATGTTAAGGAAATGCCACCAAAAGTTAAAGTTGGTTGGGTTTTATGGGCAAGGTCCAAAAAGGCTAGCTGCGCCAAAAATATTGAAGAAAAATTTATTATTGTAGAGAGAACCCAAACTCAATAAAAATATAAAATACAGAAATGTATACATTTTAAAATCTGAAAAAATATAAATAAATGAGAATATAAAATTCATGAAAGTTAAATAAACTGAAGGAAACCAATTTCCCTTAGAAAGGCAAAAAGGTTTCCGTGGAGTGACTCCCCCACTAAATCAAACATAGTTAAAAGGTCAGTAGCAAAAAATTTAAAACGGTAAAAGTAAAAACAGGACATTAAATTAAAATATGAGAAACAGTATATGGTTCATCACTCGTTTCACAGCAGGGACCCAAAAATTAAGGAAATTTTTTTCGAAGTTCATAAAAAAATGACGTTAACAATAAAATTTATATGAATGATAAAACGAACTTTTGTAAATGTCGGAAAAAACGCTTGCTACTTTTTCAATTTAAAAGAGCAGGTATATATGATTTAGAGAAAACATGCAGTCTTGCTATAATAATTACACATGTAACTTTATTAGTTAATTCATTGAAAATCGTCACTGGGGTCCCGCCATGTCAGATGATTCGTTTAAGTGATATTCAGTTGGATGCATGCCAATCGGGATGTTAAAGGCTGATGCTGCTGGCACCTTATTGTCTCTCTGTGGTCCATTGGCTCTGGAATAAATATCAAACCAAAGATTCTGCCTCCAGAAGACATGTTCCAAGCCAACCTCAAGCAACAACTGAAGGAAACATTTTTATAGTACTTTTGGACCGAAGAATTGTTTTGCCACTTGTTAAAGACCACTATAGCTTAAGGGAAAAGATCCACTAACACATTAAAAAGTAGTGTTTATCACATATTTTTTTTTATGCAGGGTGATCTGTTGTATCCTCTCATCAGACGATAGAGAAGATCCCATTTATCTTGGGCAAGAGGACGTTTCCTATAGACAATGATGGGGTTTTTTATTTTTACAAACCAGTCCAGATTCATAAGAAATAGAGAGTCATGACGTGTGCTGAAGAAACAAAGCAGATTCAAAAACACCATACTCTGAAAAGACATTTACCACTGTGTTGAAATAAGAATGACTAGAAATAGCACTCGATGGTTACAACAACCACTATGTTCCAGGGATTAACTGATTAAAGTGAGATATCGGGAGGAGTTTCTTGATCATATGTTTACCCGTATGCCGGGGCAACTGGCAATACTTTCATTTTGGTAATGACAATTATATCTTGATGTTGAGGGTCTTTATTAGGAGCGCACTAAACACCTATCTTGATATTAGACTCCAATTTCATATAGCGTTTTTGATACTATCTGCGCAGTCAAGATGCAGTTTTAATTTCTGTAAGGTCTACTATAGAGTTGGAAATCAGTTCAGACTTGTTTTTGCATGCAATTTCGGTAACCGGTAACTTGACAACACGGAAAGTCAATGCCGACAGTATGTTAAATCTAGCGTTGGGGATATCCCTTATTAAAACTTATTATTCCATGACCTTTTACCACATAGAATTACGATTATTTTTTCTAATAATTGTTTTATCCAGAACGATTGATTTTCGGTTGTAAACCTTCATATTTTTAATCACATGTTATATAAACTATTTTGTAATAAATACATACCTGTATTTTGCACATCATCCATACTTGATGTTTTTACATTCATTGACAAATTATAAGCAAAGAATTTATTTTTCCTTAATTAATGGAGGTTACAATAGTTTTCACTAATATTTTCATAAAGTAGGCACCATTTGATCTTTAAATGATTAGTCACGCCTTCAGACACGATATAATTGAGGCTTATTAATTTTTATGTTTAAAAAACTTAAATGCAATTTTGGAAATTACTGCATATTGGATACAAATCACCAAAGTTTTAAAAAATTATAGTTTTCTAAATTCCCATACACAGTTGCATGATATAAAAAATTGTTTTATCATACAGATTATGTTATTAAGTGATTTTCAATGACTTTATAGCGGAGTTTTTGAACAGTTCTCAAGGATCTTGATTTACACTACAAGTTCATATAAAACAAAGAAAGTTTAAATATTTTCTGTTAAAACTGTTCAAGTTAACATGTGCTTAGGAAATTAGCTAGCATAACACTGTTTCTTGAAACCATCTCTTGCAATGCAATTGAGAAGGTTCCATAAACTCCTTCATAAAGGAATTCATTACTTGAAATTACATTACAGAATTCAAAACAGTGTAGTTATATCCCAATTTGTTCCATTAGAACAAATAGCCTTCTCATTAAAATAAAGGTCAACAGATCACCAAGGAAAAGGTCAATATGGTCAACAGAAAATAATACAATTGTTATATTCAGAAAAATAATCTTGAATCGAAGGACCAATTCTATATCAAAGCAATTGAGCCTTTTCACATATTAATCAATTTTTATTTCTGTAACCACAGGAAAAATGTTCCACTTTATTTATTTTGGTTATGGTCAAAGTCTCCATTCACTAAGAGTTTGTTCTAATGAATTTTATCAATGGCTGATTTTATAGGAACATTATCATGTAAAGCATCAAATCACTAAAACACCTCCTCGAAAATAGTAAGTCTCCACGTCTTAGGTATCCATTTATACACAAGTTAAGAAATGTATATTAAGTTCGAAACTAACTTTAATCCCACCACCTAGCTGTGCTCCTTTGGAAAATTAGACTGGATAAACTAGTTTCTCTTCATTCTAATGCCAAATTGATTAATATATATTTATGGAATGAGTTAAAGAGAATTAAATTTGCTAATAATTCAGTGCAACTTTTACATGGATTTTAAACCTTGAAATATTAACAATGATAAATCATAATTTAATGACAAGCAAAATAAAGCAATTCTAAATTTTAATTCAATACGATAATAAATCTGTGATAAATTTTTTAAAATCAACTATTTTTCTTAAAATCAACTATGACTTTATATGTTGTATGATTGACTCAATCTGCCTCTGGAAATCTGAATATAATTTTCACAACTTTCAGTTTGTTAATTAAAAACTTTTTAAAATAGAAACTCAGAAAAATGCTGAAATTTTTTTAAAGTTTTCAATTTCAAACTAAGTGATTTTAAATCTTTCAATTGTTTTTGACTATTAGTTTCTTCTATAATTATAATAAATGTTTTACAAACATTTATCAAATTTTATATCGTTCAGAAATTCTTTCAATATTAATACACACAAAACAATTAAGAGGTTAAAATCAGTTTAATTTTTAATAAGTACTAAAAAATTAAAGTGAAAAAAAGGCTTGTAATGTAAGACTTACTGGGGATGCTCGGGTATATCCTGCGAAGACTGAATTTGGCTTTTCTAACCAATTTTTGCTCTGAAAAGTAAAATACGAAGTTTATTAAAAAATTTCAATAAAAGCAATTTTAAAATTCTGATTATGCTTAAAAGCATTTCATTAAAAATATTCCTAATAACTCTTAATCAAAAGAATATATCTTGGAGAAAATTAAAATACTTAAATTAAGAATTGCTTAATGAATGTACTACTGAACTGATATTTTATTTCATTAAATACATTTCAAATTATAGTCTATGTCATCTATGTTTTGAATTTATCGAAACTCTCTCTATACAAAGAGATACTCTTTCAGAAAAACAAGAGAAATGAATATTTGTATGGACTTACTAGTCATTAAACCTATTCATCGTTTTATTTAAAAAGTGAATTTCAATTTCTTGTTACAATTGCTTTGAATAATTTTAATAAGATCAAAATCTAGTTCATAAAGAGATTTTGATGAATTGTAGGTCACCACACCCAAGATTAGTGTTCAACTAAACTGTAGATATGAAATCCTGATCACTAACTATTGAGCTGTCATTTATCATTTTTTCAGAGGGGATTTTCTGGAAAATTTTATACATAAATGTATATCTTTGCATAAAATATTTAATAGTTTAAAATGTTTAATCATAGTTTCAGTATTGTCTTTTCCTATATTTTACAAATAATTTGATATTTATCATTTATTTTTAAATTAAAAATTAGAAAGAAAGTATTGGTAAACATTTATGTAATGTGTTGCTAATTATGTAAAGTTTGCTTAGAAAACTTCGATGATATATAATGGAAATCTTCATGAATTGAAAATGCTTTAGGTAATGTTGACAATGTACTTTGCAATTTTTTTTTCGCTGAAATTTTAAGTCATTTTATTTGCAATTATTTGATGAAAAAACACTTTAAAGCTTTCAATTTTCAACATAAATTCTGTTCAAACTCAAAGTCTGGAATTTTATAAAAACATATTCTTGTACTAACTCAAGACTTGCAAGATTAAACTTGATAATATAGTTTAATCTTACAATTGCTTACAAATATTTATACCTACAATTGGAATATATAAATTGTGTCATTTGCTAGAATTGTAAAATATACTAATGAAAATTTCTAATTAGAAGAAAATTTATATGGAATTAGATTTATTTGTAAAAATATCACTTGAACAATTTACAATTATTAATACTTGTTTTAAATATGTAAAAGAAATCTTTCAATAAATTCAAGCAATTATATTTACAAAAATGTCTAAAAATGAAATTTTGCTTTAGTTTGATTTATAAAAGTATTGAATAAATTATCTGTCTCTTGAATTATGGAACTACGCAATTAAGTAAATTTAATATGCAAAACTTGCCAGTTTAAACAAACATGACAATAGAGTATTAAAAATTATTCTCTACTTTTAGACCAGGAAAAAAATTTCATGTTCTATGAATATTTCAGTTGTTTAACAAAATTGTACAAATATGACAAAGTATACAAATATGCAGTTTTGGATTGCAAACATTGATCAAAAATGATCATGAATAATGCAGATTACTCTACAATTTCTCCTTCATATATAATAAAAATTATAATGGATATACTAAAAACAATCTGTGAATAATGTGTTTGTAACAGTTTCTGTTCATTTGTAACTTCAAAATTTTTGCGTAGAGTAAAAGAAAATCCTTTAAAAATGTGAGTAAATTTATAAATTATCCAAGGAATATTTTCTTAATTTTTTTTATTTACTATACTTAATTTCTAAAATCATAATTCTTTATATATTTAACTTACTTTTTTGAGGCTGTTTCTCCTTTTCGTCATCTAGACAAAGAAAAATAGTAAAATAAAATTTAATATCAACAGAACTTTAATAAATTTAAAAAAATATATACTATTACAACTATTTTGATAAAACTATAGGGATCCAGTAAACTTTACAAAGATAAATTTGGATTTATTTCAATGATGTATAATTTTCGATCAAGTCTGTTCCAATAAAATATGTTGTCTCAGCTGTAGTCTTCAACTTGTTTTTTCTTCTATTATTTATTTTGAGTAAAAAAACAGCATTCCATAATTTGTAGCTATGTTCAACTAACAGAAATTTTTCTGTGCGAATAATACAAAATCAATACTGCTATTATTGTAATATCGCAAAATAACACACAGTATGAATAAAATAGAATAAGTTGCACAGAAAAAAACATTTAGTTGGATCCACCTCATCGGAATGTGAGACTAGAACACAACAGCAAATAAAATCACACTTTTCTCTTTATACTGATCATGCCTTGTCTTTCACCTTGGATTAGCATGTTTGTTAATTTAATTTCCTTCCACAGTAGCTTATACTTTAAAATATGATGCATAACTGATATGCTTTTGCTACCCCATGATGATATAAGAATTATTTAATATTAATATAATTAAAATAATTTCAGAATAAAACAGTTGAGGTCAAGACAAAAGGCGAAATGACAATAGCCAATAGCAACTGTAATATCTTACCAGGAAACTGAATCCATTCTGTTACATAATTTAGCCAAACTGATTATAACTGAAATAATTCAGCTGAATTTTGTATAATCTTGTTTCATTAATCATAAACTATGTTTCTTTCAAAACAATATTAGTTTATTCTATTTAAAAGTTCTGAAATCTTTGTCTCACGTAAAACAATTATTTGCATAAGAAATTTCATAATTGAAATCAAAGATTAGTCAACAAGGCTACTTTCACTCATCGACGTGGATAAGCTCTAAGTTCCAAAATTGAGTTTTCCACAATTAAAAACGTGAAATTTGATATTTTTATAACACTATTAATATTTTACTAATTTTTATAAAAACAAATTTAATAAATACATTAAAAGTAATATTAAATTTAGAAAAAATAATGCAAAACGAAACATCATATAATGGAGCAAATTAAAACTAGTATCAATTTTTTCAGAAGACTGAATTGCTCTTCCTTTTAAAAACTAGTTATCTTCCACTTCATACAAAAAATAAAAGAGAATTATTTTAATTCACAACACAATTTTAAATATGCTAGAAAAATGAACAAACAATAAGACTTATAAAGTGTACATTTGTTGTTGTCGTGCGCCAGCCAGGCTGGCAATCTGGGGTGAGCTGCTCCACTTTTCCAGTTGAACCATATTTGGTGTGGAGTCCGACTTCCTCAGTACACACATGCCATAGGTACCCGTTCATAGGGTAGGCAAACATTCACACACAAAGAATGGACAAAGACAAGAAAGAAAGTACATCCATGCCCGAGCCAGGATTTGAAACCAGGTCCCACCCATCTGTAGTCAGGTACGCTAACCACTAGACAGGTTGGGCGGCAAGGTGTACATTTATTACATCTTTTACATATGCTAAGCACATTCACATTTTTATAAATTATCGAATTCTTAGTCAATATAAAGGTAACTTAGACAAGGTAACAAACAACTACGTCATAGTTCCCTCCCAGTCTTTCGGCGGTGATCTCACGGAAAATTCGTTCTGCTGAGTGTTTTCGGCGAATTCGCCGGTAGTTTGCGGCTGGCTTAATATTCACAGGGCGGGAATAGTTATGCTAGGAGAGCCCTCAAACTCCCGCAAGGCTACCACAACTAGGGAGAAAAAGCACTGATCATTGGGGTTCCTCCCAATTGTGACAACCATGGTTAAAGTAAGCCGTCTGTGAGGTCGATTTTTCTTCCCGAGTCCCAAGCTGGAGCAATCAAACTTAGAAAAAACAGAATTCAGGATAGTCAACGTCTATTGCAGACAAAACGTAATGAATTTAGCAACTATCGAGGATTGCAACGGTCAACTCTACTTTTTTTTTTTCAAAATTTTCCCCGTGAAAAAGTTTTATTTTTCTACTGCCTACGACTTAAATTCTAGTTGACACCACATAGAGAAGATAGTTTAAATATTACTTTTTTTACGGTTTTTTTTTTCTATTTTTTTATTTTACAAAGGTAATATGGCAAACGTTTTTAAAATTAAATCAATAAAAACTCTTACCGGAGGACCTCCTTTTAAGAGAATGCACAGATGAAATAGAAGACATATCTGAAAAAAATAAAGATATTTGAAAAATATATTCATATAATAACAGGAAATTTTTATTTTAAAACTTAGTTTATTCTTTTTGATCTATTATTCTTAAATGTAAATTCTTAAGCATGAAACGAAATGAAAGCCGACAGAGTTTATTGTATTCTCACGCTACGATAAACAATTGTAAATGCAAGCAATTTCTACCGTATTCTATCTCCACAAATAACGTAGTAAGATTTGAACTTATGAACTGTAGTATAATGGATGTAACAATAGTTTTTTTCAGAATTTTTATTTAGCAGACATTTACACCCGAACTTTAATACTCATAAAATAATTAGATAGTAAATAATCAGCTGAATGAATTGAACCTAATAACTACTTTTTTTTATTTAAGATTGATGATTAAACTGGGTCCTAAAACAAAACATTTATTACGAAATAAAATGTGACGCCCGAAATCAGACTGAAATATATAATTAAAGACCTTGAGTGAATGCTATTCATTCAGCTTCTAGTGCAGATCAGAATTTCTAAAAGCTTTATTATAAACCAAATATTTGCTAAAATCAGCTTAAGAAAAATCTACGCGATTGATAATCTTTTTGAAGGATATTTTTGGTTTCATTAAAAACATTTATAAATCTTATTTTAGAAAAATTTTTTCTGGAGTTTTACATTTCCCCTGTATGGCTACCGTTCTAAATGGCATTTCTTCGAATAAATTTCAAAATAATCATTGTGCATTTTGATTAGAAATAATTTAGTTATTTATGGTTGATGTATAAGAAAAATCAAAATGTTTCTTATTACATTGCAAATCTCCTTGGATAAGAATAATTTCTCAACCCAGATAATGTTATGAGTTACACGTTATAAAACTCTGAATCTTGTCAAATTACAAACCATTAAAAACTAGCATTTAAACAAAATATTTTTAACTAAGTTTTTTAAATTAATCAACATAATTGTTTTTCAATTATTTTAACCGCACTACAGAATCACAGATTTCTGAACTGATTACTGAATCCGATATGACTATGTATTTTCAAAGCAAAGAAATTAGTTTAAAAGTGAATTCAATAAATTTCTCTCTCTCTTTTTTTTTTTTTTTTTTTTTTTTTTTAAAGTAAGAAACAGGCTAATTAATATCCAGTTATTTCAGTATGTACTTGTGCATTTTAATATATTGGAATTCTATTTATATTTGAACTAATATTTAATGCAAAAATTCTTCGAATATGCATTTATCATATTTCCCAATACCCAGATAGCAAACAGTGGTCCTCGGGATGTTCGGAGAACGTCCTCTTTCGTCCACCTGGACTTAAGAGGACGTCCGGTAGGGGTGCAGCGACGTCTTACGGACATTCTCCGCACGTACCAATGTCCGGAAGTAACACGTACGTAGGTCGTCCCATAGACCTCCAAGACGGACGTGATTTGGCACATATTGACCGTGATCTGGTACATATTGGACGTGATTTGGCACATATTGGCCGTAATCTGGCACATATTGGACGTGATTTGGCACATATTGGCCGTAATCTGGCACATATTGGACGTGATTTGACACATATTTGGACATTCATATAACAGCCATATTAAGCGTGTTTTTAAATTTTAGTATTAAATAATGTGCACTATCATTGTTTTTAAGCAATAATTCAGTAAATTTTTTGTATGTTATTAAAGTTTACATACTTTATTTACTAATAATTGTGTATTTTTGCTTATAACTTTATTATTATTCAATAAGCTTTTTTCACTGTAATTTTTTTCTGCAATAATTCAGTAAACTTTTTGTATGTTATTAAAGTTTACATACTTTATTTACTAATAATTATGTCTATTTCTGTTTATAACTTCATTATTATTCATAAAGCTTTTTTCACTGTTATTTTTTCTGTAAGTAGTGACTGATACCATTTCGCAAAAAAAATAAAGAAATGAAAAATAATTATTTTTCCTTTCTTTAATTTTTTTTGCAACATTATTATGAATATAAATTACTACTGTTCTAAAAAATAAATGCAATAAAATTGTCAAATTATTAACCGAAAATTTCATTGGAAGGAAATATTAATACTTCTGAAAAAGGAATTCTTTTGGGGTATATCTAAATGCTAAATTTTTAAAATGAAAGATATCTAAAAAAAGGCTACATTGTTTAGAAGTATATCATACTTTTAAACAATGTAGCATTTTTTTAAATATAAGAGAAATATACATGTTTTAATATAAGCAAATGCATTACAATATTAGCAAATATA
>JAPDSC010070103.1:8124-25205 GCA_026290005.1 Latrodectus geometricus
AAAGAGGATATTTTCTTATTTTCTAAATTTGTTTTCCAGTTCCTATTATTCAATCATGTGTTTTCATCTTTATATATATATATATATATATATATAACTACACTATTAGAGTATTTCTATATTGCTGGGGATCACACACTTTTCCTTCAAACTAATATTTATTTCAAAACATAATAATGTTTAAAATGCAATTCTTTATTGTCTTAAAAATTTATAGAACTCAGTATCTATTTTTCTGTAAAAATTGTATTAAAGTTCCTAATTGAAATAATTTACAAAACATGTGAAACCATAAGCTATTTGTTGTAAAGTGATAAATTAGCAAAGCATTTTGGATGGAATTCTGTATTTTTTAAAAAAATGGTACATATAAAACATGTGACATGAAATGATTCCATAAATTTACACACGAGAATATACACTAAAATAAAAATTCTAACTGTCTAATTAAATAGTTCAATTAAACATTAATAATATAATTAAATGTCTAAATAAACAATTATAATTAAATAGTTTAATATATATATATATATATATATAAATTAAAATTTTTAAAGTTTTTTTTTTCAATTTTACTATTACTTCTTAAGGTTCATGCAATCAACTTTATTATTAAATTAAAAAAAGTATACTATATCAGAAATTTTGGAGTTTTCGTTCTCTATGCTTGTATATGAAGAAATTTTACTACTTATATATAAGATGTATTTTCACCTTAAAAATATTAAATGCTGAAAAGGTATTAAAGTATATTTACTTATTTTTACAAAAATCAATGAATTTTGGAATTTTGTCGCATTTGAAATATTTTCATGCTGTTACATCTGTTAAAATATAAATTAAAAATAATATATATGTATGTAAGTAAATAAGCAAAATTTCAACATTAACAATGATAAATTTGAGAAATTATGTTATTATTTAATAAGGAAATAAAAAATGTGAAAATCATTAAAAATTATTATTAACTATTAATTTCAAGATATAATAATAATAAATGATAAGTAGATAATGACATGACAAACCTACTTAATTATAAAAAGAAAAACTAAAAGTGAAATTAATGAATTTAAAAATATTCTGAAAATATATATAAATAAAATTTAACTTCTTCATTAAAATGACGAAGAACAAGGTACTTCACATGAAGGATTCATATATTTCATAATTTAATACATTTTGTTCATTAATTGAAACGAAAACACGCAGAATAACTTTTGTCACACATAGGTGAGGATTGAGGAGACGATTCAACCTGCTTATTTTTGAATGTGAAATGGTAATCAGGTATATACATAACTATCAGTGTAGGCTTTACATAGGGTTAATACAAGTGTGGAATTTTCACCTTTTACCTAATTCTTTGTAATTTCGAGCTACTATTAGGTGACGAGGCCACAAGTGATTTCGCATCTTCCATATTACACCAGGGAAAATGCTTTAGACATCTTAGATGAACATGATCGTTGCTGGCAGATATAAACACAGATATGGAAAATTAATAAGGAGGACAGTTATTTTATAGGACAGTTATGATAGTTAAAAAGATTTGAGTTGCCTAGAAAAGATAGTAAGTAAAGATATTAAATGTGAATAAAATTGGGAATTTCAATGAAAAAAAATGTAAACTGTTGTATGTGCATAAGAAAAATAAGACATTGTCCAGAATTTAGGTTAGTCACAGGATTTAATTGAGAAAGTATGAATCAGAGTTAACGCAAATTTATTTCTCCCAAAATAAGTATTGAAGAATTAACAAAAAAAAAAAAAAACACAATCAGCTGACATATTATTGTGAAAATAAAAAGACACATTGTGCAAAATTTAGTTAAATTTTTTAACAGTTCATACTTTTAGTCAGACCCTCATTGTTATTTGAAAAGGGGAATTCTTTTTAAACGTGTTCTCCAACTCGTTTATGTTTCTGACTTATTTCTGCAACTTGATGATTTACACTCAAATACAAGGCAAATTTTTTATTTTTTTTTCTTTTACAAAATACTCCCCTAAATCAAATACCTATAATAATATAGATTTAACAGAAAATAATATGTTTCAATTCAAATTTAATCTTAAGCCAAATACTGCCACGTGTACACTTTTAGAAAACAAATTTGATATCGAACAGAACAAAAAAAAAAGAGTTTATAATTCCTCTAAATTTTTTGCTCATGAAAATTACAATATTTTTAAAAATCTTTATTAATTTCGACTATAACAATTTAGTAAGATTTTAAGATACTTAGAAACAATCATTATTTTTAATCACATTAATTTTCAATAAATTGAAAATTCAATTAAAAGTGGTACCAAGAGAACTAACAATGAGAGCATTAAATATTTTCGAAAGTATTAAATAAATCTTAAGGAATGTCTGATACATTTAAGGCAAATATCATAAATAATTAGTGAATATTTTTATTCTTAAATTCATTATAATTCTCAAATATTTATTATAATTACTGATAATTCAAACATAAAGATACGATTTTATTGAAAGTTAATCCTTGAAATTTGTTTTCCATTGTCACACAAAGCCGACGTTAAAAGAAAATTTACATGAATCAAAGTTATTTAATGTATTCAATAAGAACAGATAATAAAAGGTTTCAGTTATCAATGATCTAAAGAAAATTCTGAGTAGATTAGTTTTATATATTAGCTAAGAAAAATAATAATTAAATTATTTTAATTATTCGATTTTTATTTTGGAGAATCAATTGAACATTATCTACAAATTAATGATGAAATTCTCATGTTTTACCTAGACTTTGATACAGCGTTACCAAACGGCCTAAAGTTTTTTTATAAGATATTTTAATGTTTACAGTGGGAGAGACTCATAGATAACGGGCCTATAAATTGATTTCACTTTGTCTTGATAGATAATTATATCAAAAAATTTCAATGTTAAAATTGCATAATAAGAAAAATCTCTTGATTAAAATAAATGTCTTTAATTGGCATTGAAATTGCAATTTTATTTCAAGAACTAAATTATAAATCGACGATGTTTAAAATCCGTACTTGTAAAGAAAACCATTAAAAGTTCATAGCAATTTGCCTCCTATGACAGAATTAATTTGTCCGTAAAAAGAAATAACTCCTTCCTAGAACAGCAATTAAATGAAGGCGTAAATGCTCCGAAAATCGTAAGCTGAGTTCTAAGAAAGATGTTCCAACAAAATTAATTCCGAAAATTGCTTTATTTATGCTTTCAATTACAAAATCTCTTTACCTCAAAATGTTCCTAAATGTGCAGAAAAATTCATTTGATTTTACTCGCTTTTAATAGAATGCATCTTTGTTTGTCACCATTGAGAATATGCCGCATTTAATCAGATCGTACATCATTTAACTTGATCGGAAATGTAGAATTAATTGCGAGTGACGTCATTTGTGACGACGTTTCCCGAAATATTGAGGCCTCCACTCACGCACTGGTGATTTAAATGTAAATAGCTTTTGTTGTTCAGAGATTTTTTTTTTTTTTAATTCTACTTACAGCTGCATTCACAAATGATTAAAATTGATTGCTGTTTCCGAAGAAAATCTTTTCAATAAAGTGTTTTTGGAAAGAAACTTTAAAGGGAAAGAAAAATTCTAATGCCAAAAAATGAAATTTTTCTTAAAAACATTTTTTTGTCATCTTAGAATGTTTTTCAGTTACTGACATATTGTTGATCATGATTATGATTTGTAATTAGGTACTTTTGTTTTCATATCATAAAATGCATCTTTTATACATTTAAAAAAATATTCATTATTAATGTGGCTAACGTTGGGCATTTTTAGTATACAGTGAAAAAAACTAAATAGTTTCTTTCAAATACAAAGGGGAAACGATAAAATGATTAATTTGAAAAGATATATGTCAAGTTTATCTCTTAGAAAATTTTTATAATCTACTTTTGATAAAAAATTATGAACTTTTTAAAAATTATCTCCATATATTTCTATAAAATCATTAGCCATGCAACTGTAGAATAAGAGATTGGATTTTGAATCACAATTAGCGATATGATCCCTAATACTAAATAATAGGATTAAAAATATTTCTAATATTTTATTAAAGATGAAGATTTCATGATTTAACGATTGCATGAGAATGCATAAGATATAGGTTTCATTTATTTAATCAAAAATAAGTTTTCCAGATATTAAATGAAAATAAAGTATAAAAGAACTATATTAAAATTTTATCTGTGCCATGAGAGTTCCAAAAAATGACATTATAAGATAATCTTAGTTATTAAAATTTTAAAAAATAAAATCATGTTCTAGATCTTAGGAAAAAGGGCTATGATTTTGACTGTTTATAAAAAATTGAATTTGACAGCCAAAACATTTCGCTTATCCAGTAAAGATTACAAACAGTTATATAACTTGAATGTTTAGTAATTTTTATGAAGTCAAAATAAGTGCCAAAATGTAGTTAACAAAATTCATTGCCACTATATATATATATATATATATATATATATACACAAAAGCTGAATTCAGATAGAATTAGATGTTAATCAGAGTAATAACAAATGTAAATTTAAAGCCAGCATTGATCATCAAATTTTTTGCCAAACCTAGAGGTACTCATTTATGCATACAATTCGAGATTTTAAATTTTAAAAACTAAATAATGTTCCAGAAAGAAAAGTAAGAGAGTGAATAAAAACTCTTAATACAATTGTTAAATAGTTCTGATTTGTATCAAAGTAATTCAAAACCTGGGTATAACTTTAGAGTAAAAAACCTTGCAAATTAAGAATTCAAAAGAATAAAAATAATATCGTTGCCATATAATTATTCGTTTTATAAAATTATCTATATAAGAATCATCTTATTTTTAATAATAAGAAATATTATATGTGTAATTTCTATTTAAACAAATGAAAGAGAGGAAGTTAGGAAAATAGAATTTCATTTATATATACTTAATCTCCACTTAAATGAAAATTTTTATACATGTTTTATAACACGAAACATTTTCACATCGATTACTGCCAGATTTTTATTTATGCATACTTAAATTTATAAGTGCACTGGAGAAGTTATTTCTTATATAACAAAATTTAAAAGCTTACCTATGAAGAATAAATAAGTCATTTTATAGCAAACAATTTAAGAAACATAAAATACATAGATAATATATTGCATTAAATTTTTAAATTTAATCTTATGGGAATACATCATAACGCAAATAAATTTATAAATATTTCGTCTTATTATGAATTAGACAATTTATTTCAATAAGTCAGTTAAATTGAAATTTTATTAATTAGCACTTTTGTATTTGCACACATTATAAAATTAATATATATATATATATATAAGTAATATTAAAAGTAATATAAATATAAAGTATATATATAAAAGTAATATTAAAATATGAAAGATTTCATTGAAATTTGTTCGATTGCAAATTAAAATTAAACTTTCAACAAATTAAAGTTAAACTTTGAACATAAAACGTGGTAAAATTTTGCTTAACATGATAAAATTAAAATAAAGTTTAACAGAAAAATAAATTATTCTTTTTCATGGGTTATCCTAAAAATTTTAATGCTATCATTTATCGATGAACTCAATTACATTTCTGGGGAAAATTGCAAATTAAAATAATTTTAACATGGTTTTTTTCTTGTTTATTTTGCATTAATTTACGCATATAATGTAAAAGTTTTATCCTCAATTTGATTTCAATTACATGTTAGCGTTTGTTAATTAGCTATTACATAAATTACTGTCATATTTCAAGAATCAATTTCATAAGCAGTTGCTAATTGGCTGTTCCCTAATTTCTTGATTTAAGTGACTCGATTCCTTATCTTAATTTAATTAAAGTTAAGTTCATTAAAAGAGAATCATGACTTGGTTTACCTAACAGCTCTTAACATTCACAGGTAGCTCTTACAATAAAGCTTGAATTTAATTGAAGTAGATCAATTACCGGGAATATGCAAACGAAAGTATCGCTTCTTTATTCAGATGGAATACTTAAATGTGATTGGCTGTTTCTCCTTGTTACGGATAACTTCAAGATGAAGTCTTGCGAGAGAAAGGCGGATTGCACCTTGCATTTCTCTCATTGATGTTGCTCATTAAAATACGTTTTAAATTTTTTCCAGAACAATTTCCAGTTTTTTTTTAATTAAATGTAAATTAATGTTGATTTAGATTAAATTCAATTAGAATTTAAATGAAATTTTAGACCTAATCAGAAATATCATGTACTGATTAATTTTTCAAAATATATTCTAAAGATCTGTAAAATTTCCTTAATTTTCTTCGTTAATGAGGATTTAATTATTACATATGTCTCAGAATGATGTGCGGATTTTAATTATGAAGTACATCAATAATAGTATGGTTGGTATTATTTTTAACAATGTGGCCCTTTATTCGGAAAATGTTTAATGTCTTGGATAGTTCTGGAAATCTAAGTAAAATCTTGTTAGTCATGATTAGATTTTTTCATTTAAAAGAAACCTAAGATAATTTTGAGCATTAAATTAGGAATAAGAACATATCTACAAGATTATAGAGAACGTGTTTAATTTTTAATTAAGACATTGAAAAGATGACAAATATTTCATACGAAAAAAATATGGCCAAATATAGGAAGACATTGAAAAGATGACAAATATTTCATACGAAAAAAATATGTCCAAATATAGGATTATAAAAATTTAATAAATAAAGAATATCTTAAAATTTTCAGGATGTAATTATTAATCACAATATTTTTAAATTTTTTAGATGTGTAAGTAAATCAAAAAAAGAATGTTCTAGATCGCAAATTTAAGGTTTCATTTTATGTGAACATAATATAAAATATTACCTCATACATAAAAAACTGAAATTATTGTTAATTTTCCATGGAATGTATGGGTGTAATGTAACTGGAAATTGATGTTCAGATAAATATATAGAGTATGTATTAATATAATACTAGCAAACTGGCATTATATAGATTTTATATGTTTCCGTCTTGTCTTGTTTTTATTAAAACGTGCAATCGTGGATTGTATAGTAAAAAAAAAAAAAAAAAAAAAAAAAAATATTTAGCATGGTTCTTGATATTTTTTTCATTGTTACATATATTTTTACACTAGATGTTAATAAATGATCTCAAATAAGGTTATTGTGGAAAAGTTATGCTTGTGTAGATGTAAAAGTAAAATGTTATACTTGTGGCCTGGCAATAGTTTCTAGCATCATGTGTCTACATCATCTTCAGTAGTAAAAAAAAACTATAAGGAGGAGAAAGTGAGTAGCCTTTGTTAGTCAAAGAGACTGGTGATTTCTTTTTCAAAGTTCAAACGTTGAAGATTGCCTTTGTCTGCAGGCCTCAAATGAGTATAAAAGACACCTTACGAGAGTGCCTTTCCTGGAGATTATTTTGCCAATATTTCACCTGTTACGCCCCATCATCGGTTATGAGCATATTTTGAGGCAACCTGCTGGATGAAGGTTATCCTTTGATATTGTTCTTATTATAATATATTTTTTGGCAGTCAACCACCTTCTGGATAGCCTAACAAGGGCCATGGCCTCCAGTGCCCATATCTGTTTTTTAGTCCGATGGTTCGGATGTGAAATATATGTTCCGGTTAGGTAGTCAACTTAATTTAAAACCCTTAGGGCTTTGTTCCCAAGCATGCTTGGTACTCAGTTTTATCGACTCACTTAAGGCAGGAAATGCTGAGTTAACCTTGCAGTCCAAGGATCGAACCTCTTAGTATTTTAGAAGTGGGAAATGCTACCACTACGCCACCGGATTTCGAATATACATATATTTAGTAGAAATACTTCCTACGTTGTGGCAGTTTTACGGATTGGGACATTGTTCTTACTCAGGACGACAATGCCAGTTTTCATGTTTCGATATTAATCAAGGCTTGGTATAGTGCCAATGGAGTTCATCGAATGGACTGGCCTGCACAGACCTGAACTCTATCGAGAGCCTCTGGGACAAGTTGGATCACCAAATTAAGTTGTGCACAACCCGTCCAAAAATCGGGAAGGAGCTTGTAGGTCTACTCCAAGCCAAGAGGAAGACAATACAACTAGCTGTAGTATATAACATGTGGAAAGTACGCCGGAGGATTCATGCTGTTATTGCCTCTCGTGGAGGTTCTACCTATTAATTTTTAATAAAGTTAATTTTTGTTTTCTATCACAGGTTTCCAAATACTTATTGGTAGACAGTGTATAATAATATAAACCTGTGTGAATTTTGTATTTTTTTTAAATTTATTTATTTGATTACTTAATTTTTTGGAGTTTGAATGGCAAAAGATTTCCATCTCATTCATTTGCATGCGATCCTTTGAATTGTAAATTAAAACTAACTTTGTTAGTTTAATTTTAATTTGTTTTTATAAAGTATTTTAGAATAAGGAAATATTAAACAGACTCTATATTGAAGATTTTCATATTTGCTGAAGCTCTAAGTTCGAAACTGATATCCGCTTATTTTTGATCGTTTTCTCGTTGTGTCCTTCAAAGAAATACATAAATGACTTAAAATAATTCTATTTATCTTATAAATAATTTTTCTCCGTTTTTTTAAAGATAAATCAGTTTTTTTTCATAATGGAAATTGGTGAATAATATGAGGAATGAAATCATACGAACACACATACTACATTAACTGCCAGTTCCTGCAAAATGAAATTCTTGTATTAGATTTCATTACCATAGAATAAATTGCTAATTTAAATTTAGTAAACATAATGCTTAGAAATATAAAATAAACGTTTTGCATTGTTTGAATATTATGAAGAAAAATATGATTTCCGATGGTTTCATTTTATGGTTAATTTGACATAAATAAAGAACTTATTTCCATTTTTAAAAGTTATTAAAATAATTCTTATCTAAAAATTAAAAACTGGATTTTTTAAAAAGATTTTCAAAAATGATTTATTTGCATCTCAGATAATAAATTATTTTTATCTCAACTTATATTTTCTAAATGCAACGAAGATTTGTGTTTACTCATTCTTGACATACAGTATTTATGTGCTTTGAGACCAAGATAACATACCGCATTTAATTATTCCGCTTCTCACTTATTTTTGATTGAAAATACAGAATTAATTGCACTTGATGTCATTTCTGATGGTACAACCAAAACTATATATTCTCCAGCATGATCTGATACAGAAAGGCTTTAAATTTATTCATTTTGCATCTGCAATTTTTATTTTGTTTTCTTTACTAATTCACACAACGTGTGCTAAATTTAAATGACAACAGCATTAGAATATTTTATCGAAGTATTTAAGATCATAAATAAATAAGAAAATGAGGTTCTACTTCATTTGTGAAATTGTTTACTTCTTCCTTAAAGAATGTTTTATTTTAACAATTTAATATTATTTTCAATTATTAATATCTTTAAGTTATATATATATATATATATATATTTCATTCGAATTCATATTTATCATTTTTTAAAATTTATATTTTCCCATTATATTGATTTTGATTTCATTAAATTCTAAGTTTAAAATTTTGAAATCATTTTGCAAGGTAAACTTCATTTGTTTATGTGTGATCTTTTGCATATTTATCTTTTTAAATTGTTTTATAATTAATCAAATTTATAAAGTATTTAGTCAAGCATAGTAGTTATACTTCATATCAATAGAAAATAAATGCTTTATTTAATTGCCTACTGATTTATTAGCATTTTTTTAGCTGTTTCGCAAAATATTTCTATAAAAATCTTAATAAAAATACTTTCTTTATCTTTAAGGGAAATAATGTTCTAGGTAACACATACAATAAAAATATACTGACTTTATATGAAGAAAAGTGAATAAGTTAATCAAACTGGAAATTTTACTCTTAAATTTAATGTGACCGAAGTACTGAATCCCAAAGATAAGAATAAAATAAAAATAAATTATGTACAGAGTTAAAAATACCAATTTTCTTCTTAACAAAGAAATGTTGAAACTTATGAAAAATACTGATAAGCTTATTAGTAAAAGTAAAGTCATACTTCAAAAATTTTTTTAATGTTTTTCTGCAGAAAAAATGTTTTATTTTTTTGTATCATTACTTGTATTCTGTGCATTATATATTTTTTCCTATCAATGTAATACTGTTTAGCAAATCCTTTGCTCCAAAGGAGTAATCGTCTACAATGACAATTCTGAAATGCCTGAAGTAATGATGAATGTGCACTGTTTTATTTTTTAAAACCCAATTTGTATAATTGTAGAAGAATAAAATAATGACTATTTTTCTTATAATATTCATTAAGAACTTCATTGTTGGTATTATCAATTCAATTATTTTACGTAATTTTGATTTATTTAAAATTATAGGTGAGATGGTGGATACAATCCTATCAAATTAATATTCTTAGTTGAACTCACTACATCCTGCTAACATGACCCATCTTTTCGAAGTTCCAGGTTTCATCAAGTCACTATTGAACAACAAGAGATAGATGTATCGCTTCTACCTAGGTGAGTGCTTGGGAAATTTCCGGTATTTCTGCTTTGTACCATGTGATTACGGCTTAGAGTTCTTTAAAATCCTTTACAGATTACAATTTACTCTTTGTATTTGTGAATGATTCACAAAATCCTTCAGTAGTTAGGATGTACTTAACACGATATCACGATTGGTGTTCCTAAAATAAATAAATATCTCACAATATTATTTTATGAATTTATTGTGATTATGGAAGATTTTTAAATTGGAGGATTTAGCATTTTTAATACCATGTATTGCATTAATCTCATACAGGGTTTAAGATGAATGCAGATTTTTTTATTTAAATTTCTCAACATAATGAGTGCTTAGATAATTTTATTCAAAAGTGAACCACACGCATAGAAATATTAAAATATTTATGATTAAATTTAAATTCTCTTTTTCTGTAGAATATGCATCTCCGCAGAGTGCCTTATTTATGAAATTTTAAAAAGTACGATTTTCAAAAATATTAACATAGAATTAAACAGATAGATTAAACTCTAAACATTTTATGAACTTTTATGTGAATTTAAATATATGATTTCTTTGAGTTTCAGTCAAAAAATTCATGTAAATGTAAAATTGGGTAAATTTATAAGAATATTCAATAAACGACACTTTAACAAGAACGATACTGCTGTATTTTTGTAATTGTAAATATAAACCCTCTGCTATTAAAGGGATAACTCTGTTAATTTAGACGATGATGTGGCTTAGGATATCATTTTAAAGCAACTCTATGAAAAAATATTTTTTTATTTCAACTATGCAGAATGCAATGCGTTAATTGAATTCTATAAAAGGAAAATATTTCACAAGTTAATTACTACAATAGAGCTCACATTCTAATTTTATATAAAATTACTTTTATATCAGCAAAGATATTTTTTCCAGAATGGGATACTTGAGTCAAGACATTTTTTCTTTTTTTAATTCTGAAATAGCAGTTTATTATTATAAAAAATAGTGAAAAATATCCTGAAGATTCTTGACTATGAGACAGTTTAGTGAAACTCTAGGTAAGAGCCAATCCACATTTATGCGAAGCGACGAAGCGACTACCAATGAAATACCGCCAAAAAACTTGATTGACGAGCAATCTATCAAGAAAGACGTAGGATTTGAAATGGATTGGTATGCTTTCACGAAGTAAAGGTCAGAAAAGCTTAAAAAGTAACTTTTTAAAGTAAATAAGATAAAAAACAAAACTAATGATATACAGAAAGTGCACGTATAATAACATGCTAATGGATTATTGATAAATATATTAAGCAAATTTTATTTCCTCGTAAAAAATTTGCTCATATTTTGCATTCAGTTAAACATTAAGATGCAATTTTAGTAAATAGTAGTAGCTTTTTAAAAGAGAAAATATTGTTAAGATATTGTGTCAACATGAAGATTTTTAATGATGGAAATTCAATTTTCTTAATGAAGTCATAAATAATGTTTTTAGCTATTTTTGGATAGTGGAAGAATTTTAAATTTGGGGACTCATTATGTTATGTATTGGATGGATTAATTACTATTAGGGATAAATTGGAACGAATATATTTATTTTAGAATCAAAGAATAAATTTTCAAATAAATAAGCATTCAAAGATAAAAAGCATTCAAAGTAAAGTAACGAAAGAGTAAAAAGTAAGTTCTCAAATAAAAAGCATCATATTAAGAAAGACTTGCTTGTTGCTTTCAAATAATGAATAATAGTTTGACTGACATTTTTGATAACAAATAACTTTGTTTTTCTTCTGAACGAGTATGTACTTTAATTTATCATTTTTGTATTACCAAAATTTGAGTATTTTAATTGTTACCCAACTTAATCGCGTGCGTGGTTCAAACAATGTTAGTAAAACAATACAGCATCAAACATTTAAATCCTTAAGATTTGTCATAAATTGTACAAGAGTTTTTAGTATTTAAGGCAAACTATGTATTTTTATGATCTGTATTGTACAGTGGTGTCAAAAATAGTTATCTGTATCGAAGTCCCACATCAGGTATTCATATATTTTATTCAAACTTAATAATCCCTTACACAGTTATATGAGATTTATTATCAATAAATTTCGGAAACTTCTGCCATCGTATTAAAGTTTATGCACTCACAATCATTAATTCTTCACATAAGATTAAGATAAAAACGTATGTTCACATTTATGGTTTTTATATATAAATCTGGCTGACAAAAACTAAAATATAAAGTTGTATTTTGCTGTTCTAATAAAATATAATGTACAGAATTATTTAAAAATAAACTTAATATGCAAATTAGATTAAATTTTAATAAAGAAATTGAAACTAACTTTAACTAAGCAAGGAAAATATAATGAGCCAATTCCAAATTATATTAATATTTTCTTTCAAAGTTTTAACGACACAATGTTTGCATATAATTATTCTTTATTCTAAGGTGGTATGTTTCAGTCTATTTGAAGCATAAAAATAATTTGTATTATTTGTTTCAAAAATCATCACTCTGATAATTTATTACTTTAACTGATTTCTATGGTTTCTTAACATAATTATTTTTCTAATTCTCATAAGCATGGAATTTCACGGAAGAGTAATAGAATGTCATGCAAACATTTTTTATATATTTCGGTATAAAATTGTTAACTTACAAAATAATTTAATGTATTTTTACTTTGAAAATTGTTCTTATGAATGTGAGCAAAATATTTTATGTTTAAGCAAATTTTCATAATCAACAATGTATTCACAATTTATATTCCAATATTTATAAATAAGTCACAAATGAAAAAATAATAATCTCTGGATTTTAATTTTCATGTTATTACATTATAAAGAAATAATTTATAATGTACTTATTATTACATTAATTTTAAATTCCAAATTGCTATTTACAAAATAATTTTAGCATGCACTAGCGTTTACCTAGATAAATAATAATTTACTTTAGAAAATTGGATCAAATATCATTCTTTGCAGCAGAAAAAAAGAGTGCAATTAGAATTTATAACTTAACTTACAACACACTTGGAGACTCCTAAACACAATAGCAAAAAAGGCATAATTTAGTGTATTATTCAAAAGCATGCACAACAAGTTGTCAAAATAGATCCTTGTTTTTCAACAGCTCGTATGAGTGAGTGCTTGCATACCAATTTAAATGCTCCTGATGTTGTCTATTCATATTTGAAGTTGCATTTTATTGGAAATCTAAGTACGATATGTACTCGAGTCTTGAAGAAAAAATAATTAAACACATCGCTCTCAAAGTATAATGTAATAGTGTATTCCATGGTAGATATTAGTACTGCAAATAGATAATCTAACCCCACTCATTTTTATTTAATGTTTCGTCGACAATGGTCATTGTTTGTTTATGAAGGCTAATTAGACAAGGAATTATAATTTAAAGTAGATTCTGAACCATGACAAACATCCATGACCAAGATGGCATACAAATTCACAAATTAATGAATAAAATGTGAGAACAATAAATGTTCCTATTTTGTGTGATTTTATATATATATATATATATATATATTCTCGGGCAAGCAGCTCAATAATTTGCTAATTTTAATTTTGCATCGGATGTATTTTGTGTGTAATAGTTGTTGTGGTTTATGAACTTTTGGAATGTGGTCTAAAAAACAGTGCTAATTTAGTTAGCCTTTGTGTGAAAAACCCAATAGACAAGAACAAACAAACAAATTAAATCAAACTTTGGTTTTTCAAGTTTATCATTAAGATACTTAAGTATCTGATATTAAAATCACTATTATAAATAAAAATTGAATTTAGTTAATGCTTTCCTAGCACCATTTAGTTAGAATAATCTTTAATAAAGTCTAAGGAGTCACATTGATTGATGACAGTTTAAAATTTTAAGAGCTATTCATCAATAAGGAAATTTATGAAGAATAATACAATTCTCAGGAACCAAAAGACCTCTGCCGCATAGCTTCTATATTTTAAATTCTCTTATTCAGTTTTAGTTAATTTCTTATACGTTATTTATTTTGTTATATATTATCTCATCCTCATTGATACACGCAAACATTCAATTTCAAAATTAGATTTTTTTGAAATTTTTAGATGGATAGGTTGAAAGTCTGAAATTGAGTGTTCTTATTTATATTAATTTTTAGTTTTAAGCATTTGCCAGTTCTCTTTTTTTTAACTTTTTATGTGGTTCTTGTAGTTGTGATATATATTTAATTTCTGTGTGTTTTCATTTCTTTTATTTTATGGAAACGAAAATTGTAAATTTGTTACGGTGTAGTTTTAGAATGAATTAGAGTTTTTTATAATTATACTCAATGAGTTTTCATACTTATTTCTTGCTATAAAAGTATGTTTTGTTAAAAAAAATTATTCGTGATAAGAAAAACTAATGGATGTGTTCATTTAAATTTCCAAAAGCAATAAAAAATCAATTTTTAATGAAGCTCGGTTTGGATATTTATAAATATCTGACTTCCATAAATTATAGTTCTAAATTTCACATTTTATAAATAATTGAAAGAATCTGTGAGCGAGATTAAAGTCATAAATTATTTTATTCATATTCGTGATAAGAAAGCTTCCCGTAAATTTATAGCTCTCATTAATTCACTTTTTCAATATTTCAAAGAATTTAAATCAATAAATTTAAAAGAATGGGAAAAATTAAAAGTCTAGACTTAACTTCGTTGATCTTTTTGAAGTTCTTATACTTATTAAGATATATTTTACAGCTTTTGTATTAAATCATAAATACATAAATCTATTTAAAAATAAATGTCTCTAAGTTTATTATATAGATAGACTATTTGAAAATCTAATCCAAAATTGAATTGTGTTTGTTTTGCTTGAACATATAAGCTTATCTAGATTTACCTATTTTTATGAGTTTAATTCAAATCAAAGTTACACGTTTTATTTAATATTATTTATAATTAATGAAGTGAAGGATGTGTATTTTCCAGAAAAGTACGATTTTTCATTGAAATTAACTTTTTAGTTACTTATATCTAAGTTTCAAACTATAAATATTTAAATATCTATTAAAACATTATGCAGTATCCCCAAATACATCATTATATTTATGTATATTTTATATATTTAATATATTTTATATTCATACATTATTTTAAATATTTATAAAAATTTTTATTTTTTATTTATTTTCAGCTGTATTCATTTTTTTTAAAATCCAGAATGGAATATTTAGTAAGCATTTGTGATGTTGAAAATAAATGTATTTAAATATAATGCAATAAAATATACAAATAAGAAATATTCCTTCAGAATTTGGAAACCATTAATCTTTACAAATAAAATGTTTTGGATGCGACATCATTTCCCAAACAAGCTGGGTGAGTTTCTTACATCCTATTAAAGATGTGAGAAGCTTTGCATTTCTTAATAGAACCCGATTAATTTGCGAGTCTTCTTCAATTCTGGCATTTTCTATTTGATTGCGTCCTCCAATTTCACAAATTTTTAGCAGTAAACATCTAAATTGATTGTTCGGTTGCCTGCAAGAAGTTAAAAACACCTTTGCAATCCCACCAAGTTGACAGCATGATCATTTTTGATACAACTCCGCATTTGATATGGTTCGAGTTGGTTCATCATCCTTGGACCATGATCTTTTCCGATTTACATTAATGCAGAGGATCTATTTTTCATTGCCAGTGATAATTCATTTCAAAAAAGGGTCGACTGTATTGTGTTGGAATATGCATCATTAATATTAATTACTTGTGTTATGTGAATTTTTTTAATTAGTACTAAACTCAAATACCAAGCTTCTTAGTGATTCAATTGTGGTATGTAACACAATTAACAGTTTTGCAATCTTTGGCACAGTCATATGATAATTTAATCCAACTATGTTTTAAATTTTGTTATCATCAATCTCAGAAGGTCAACCAGAACGTTGTTCGTCTTTCAGTGAGAAATCTCCAGAACGAAATTTTTTAAACAAACACCATAAATATCTTCAAAGATATATCCAAATATATCTTTGAGATCTATAGCTTTTTTAACTTTATGAAAATAAAAAGTAAATTGTGTTGAAAATATTTATTTTTTTATTAATTGCTTTGCACTCTATATTAAAACTGTCTGCAAACTATCTTAAACAAAATTACATGTCTATAGGAACTTAATAGTATCTACTATTGAATCTCAAAAGGAAAAAAAAATAACATTGACAAAAGAATAGTGAAAAAAGCAGGATGCTATCTACTGATGCAAATCGAATTCACTTTCTAGCCAAACCAATAATAGAGGTTTTGTGATGAAAAAATAATTTTTAATAGCGATATTTATTTATTTTATATTTATCAATAAATATTGTAATAGTTTGTAAACAAAAGGCGAAAAATTGTTTAGTAAATATTCTGAAATTCCATTGCAAGTACTGAATTGAAAACATTATTCCTCATTTAGAATGTAAAAACAAAAAAAAATTAAAGATAACATAAACTCAGGAAAGTTTTCTATACTTCTGTGCGATTTTGATTTAATATATATATATGTATATATATATATATAACAAGTACAGTACATTTTCTTTTTTTACTTTAATATCGTAGTCTGCTGAAACAAAATATGGGATAAAA
>JAPDSC010070104.1:0-11975 GCA_026290005.1 Latrodectus geometricus
AGCCGTTACCCTTCTTCTCAAACTTCCTCACCACACCGGCGGAAGAATATTCAACCCTACGAAATTTTATGATACATTGCCTCTCTTAGCACAGCTTTAGGCAGGGTTTTGTGACTTCGTTTCCAGAGACGAGAGTGGTAAATTTTCATAAGGCTATCACACCCCATCAGCATAATACCAGCGTAATTATTTGTTCACGTTTCGAACATGTTCTAGAACGATTTTTCGAATATGAATGTATTAGGGAAATGAGAATTAGTTTCACGAATAAAGGGTGGAGGACATTAACGCACGCCTTCAAACAGGCACTAAAGCATAAAAATCCAAACATCATAGAGCAACAAAAATGAGCACCCCTTATTTTATATCATGGTCACGAGCATATTACAGCACATTAGGGAATAGCTGAAAGGGCAGAGATCTTTTCGGATCTATAGAATTCCCTCTTCTGCAGGGGAGAGGGAAGGTTGTCCTTGGCCGTGGCCCTCTGATGCTGACGCGACCCTCTCTAGACACATGACTCAGCGTAAAATCCCTCATCGATCTCCCACCTACCCTCCCAGATCGAGATTAAAGAGTGATTCAGATCTGGGTGGGGATTGGAATAGCTTGTAGGGAATTCCGGAACAATGATTTCCTCATAGGAGGGACTTTTAATGATAGGAAGAAATAACAGAAGTTCGTGTCTTTCTACCTTTATGGTAATTGAGTCAGTGTTTCATTGGAGTCTAGTGAAGTAAAGCTGTAGATAGCCAATCTAGAGGGAAATCCAATCTAAATTGGCTCCGTTCGTTCAATATTAAAAAATCCCTATCGCATTGTTGCAGTTCGTGTTTAGGGAGATAAAATTCCTGATCAATGACATAAACATTGATTTAATTTTAAAAAATGAGATCAAAATTTCATGAAAATGATTAAGATTATATTACAAGCTAATTCACATTGTAGACACTAATGGATCGGCAGGAATCTAAAGATATATTTTTCGAATTGATTACAGAGAACAGAAGCTATAATCTTTATTGACAGTTATTTCACAAAATGTTATTTAAAAAAAAGTATAAAAGTTAAAATAATCATTCATCTTAATTATTATAACTCACAAATTCTTTAATTAAATTTTTAAATATTGAAATACACCCTAAAAATATTACGTTTTTAATATTTCAATATTAAAAAAAAGAAATATAAATATGAACGAACATGTTTTAATATATTAATGTTTTAATTAATTTTTTTATAAAAATCTTATTCTATGAATGTTTTTAGAATGTATTAATATTATCTAATTTCTCAGATAATTTTGGGGTAAATAAATTAATGAAGTGTCCATACATTTTTATTAAAAAAATAATTAGTTGTTAAAAAGAAATAAATTTTTTTTTTCCAAACTGAATATCCTGACGAATAAATTAAAGCTGCCTATTTCTTACATATTTTGAATGGTAGTGCTCAGGTTTTCTTTTTTTTTCCCCAACAATTCGTAATTTAAAGAAAGATGCCTTGTAAAATTTTTTGCTGGACTGGTGGCAACGCTAAAGAGCTTGAAAAGAGAAATGTTCGAGAAGCGAATGGAACAATTTTATTGTATATTTGGAGTATGAGTTAGAAAAGAGGCTCGTGTCGTGCTTCGTTTTGCGAATCCTATTATTATCCCAGTTCGTGTGTAACGACGTTTTTTTTATCAAATAATTAAATTAAATTTTAAAATTTTACTTTTGAAATGTTCTTCTTGTCTTTACAGTGATTTCCATTCCCTTACAATGTGTGGAAGTTTATAGTTGACCAAAAAATTTACTTTAAAACGATAGATTTCAAAAGAAGTAGCAATCGTTTGCAAAAACTGACCATAGAGTATCAAATGGATATTTCCAATTAATGCTTTTCTATTATTCTTTTGCAATTCTAAGTTCTTTCATTTCCAAATATGCCAATCGCTCATATGTGTTTTATAGAAAAGAACTAGAAATAAAGAAATAAAATTTCATTTGTAAAATGTTTTCAATTTTATAGCAATTAATTTTTACTTGATATAAATTTAACAAATTAAAAGTTTTAAACATTTGTTTTATCCAAAAGAATTAATTCGAAAATATATATATATATATATAGTAGAACCAGTGACGATATATATCGTCACTTGTTCTACTGTTAATCTTGAAAAGGCTGTTGCTGAGTATCGACGAATCGCATTTTTTTGAACAACTGATATTTGTCCTGGGTTAAACGGAAACGATTTTTTAGACCAAATGCTTCGATAAGAGTTACTCTCGTTCCAAACTAAACATATTTTCGAATGCAATCAAGCGATCCATTTTTATATTTCTTTTTGCTGCTAGGAATGAACCTAATTAGACAACAGCAAACGTTTCCAGTTCATCTATTTTAAAACGATTTTATTTCATTGAAATATTTAAAGAATGGATGTTATCTTTTCGACTCACTAATTTTCTTATTTTTCGTTTGCGATTCTTTCTTATATCCAAGACTGTCCTTCAACTGTTGTGCATTTTACAGAAAGAAGATCAGAAGAGAGCTCAATTGATATTAACGATGAAGAAATAGGTCGCGCGATCAAATTTCTTTCTCCTCGATCAAACACAAAAGAATAAAAATGACTCGCGGACGGATTTAGATTGCAATCAAATGGGTTACATTGTAAAAAGTTGGCGAAAAGACTGAGGAATTTTCGCTTTGTTACACGGCGATATCTCTGCCAAAAATTAAGAAGAATAAAAGAATAAGTCGTTAAAATTATTCCTAGTATGAAAGTGGCAACATCTTCTCATCGTTTGCTCGTCGATAATGATTGAGTGATGGTATCGATTAAAGGAACGGCTATTGTGGTGTCGATGAAGGTAAAAGACCTCTCAACTCAACTCGGGTGGAGCGAGGGAAGGTCGAAATCTGCTTTTCAATTAAGAGCTTGAAGACTGCGTGTCGAAGAAGAGGGGGAGAGATAGATTTTAAATAATAAAAAGACTCGCTTCAGTAAAGTGCTAATGACTATAGCGTGAGATTCTCAAAAGATGCGTATAAGACAAGCTCGATTTAAAGTCTGTTGACCCATTGCAACTCTTGCTTAAATTGAAAAAATGATTCCCAAGAGCTCTTTTATTGTATTAAATACTTTTGATAATTAACCACCATAATATAGAACGTGTAATTCTATTAAGCGAGTGTGAATTGCAACATTTTCAGCCTTTTATTTAATTGGATATATTGATGATCGAAATCTATTTTTTAATTGAATAAAAAATAAAGAACATTTTTGTGCAAACAATTTTCTCTAGCCTTATAAGGTATAAATTTTTTTTTTTATTAAATACCGAAAAAAAAATGAAATTATTCAGTAAATTATTTCATTATAATTCAGTGAAGTATTTAATTTATTGAAATAATTTATTCTATTATATATTTTAAAAGTAGCATATTGAGATAATTATTTTTATTTTCATTTTTTTTTTTATTTATTATTTTTTTTTTTTACATAAAATCGTCAAAAATTAAAAAAATCATTTTCATACTAATCATGAAAAAATAATTTGAAAGGGGAAAAAATTTAAAAATTATAGAAGTTCAAAATATCCAAACTTTTTTGGCAGCTAAGATAAATAATGCGCATAAATAAAAGAAATGTTCACGATATTGAGAAGGATTTTCAAAATCTGCTCAGTGGTGTTCAGCAACTATAGATTCTAAAGCAAGCGATATTCAGATGTTTTCAAACGAATGCAACTATTTTCCGAAGAATGAATGGATGATATTTCGTCAATCGAATGCGTGAGTTCTATATCCTTAGACTAACCATGAAATGCAACCACGTTTCGTCAGGAAAAAACAATAAATAAAAAAACCTGTTTACATTAATGTCTATTGTCCACAACAATATAGCAAATCTATCACAAGAATTATCGGAAGAATCGAAACGTTACTTTTGTTTCAAGGTTCTTAAAAATAAACTTCAAGAAAACGATTTCATAAGTGGATATCAAAGTTATTTTGCTGGCGCAGCATGTCCAATTTTGGACCTTGCGCCATAAAACCCAACCAACAAACCAAAGTTATTTTGCAATGAAATAAAAAAATGATATAATGCAAGTTTCACCAAGATGCTAGAGTGCAATTTATATTTATAATAAAAGTGCAATTTATATTTATAATAAAATAAATTGCTCTCTAGCATCTTGGTTACTAACAACATGTAAAAAAAGCAGACGATAAAAATGAATCAATCTCTAAAATTATAAGAAATGATAAAATATGCTTGACAATTTTCTGACTATCGATACACCGGAACTTTTACATCCTGTATTATGTGCATCCGATATTTTAAACATTCTACGCTCCTAAGACAAAATTTCTCTAATGACAGTATATGATTTCTATGGCAATAGTTAGGTATCTTCTGCGTTAGAAAAAGCTATTAAGTGGGAACAGCAAATTTCATTCCTGTCTCAGTTTATACAAGTTCGATTCCTGGTCATCTAGTTTTCTGCATTTAATTGCGTCCACCGGCCTCACCAAATTCGCACTTGGTTATCTGCTATCACATAGAGTTGCGTAAGTCTAAGTTGCTTTTAAGATAAGAAATTGATATCTAAATTTCATTTAAAATTGGACCATATCAAAATTGACTGCGCTGCGAATCAATCAGAAATCTTAACACTAATGTGTCAAGGTTGAATTTTTTAAATTCATTATCAGTATACAACTATGTATCTGAGCGGTTAAAATTGTTTCCTCCAGTGGTGCGAGGAATAATTATTATTTGGCAACAACTTTTTTTACTTATTTTCTGGATTTGGTTTTAACTTCGACATGTGTTAGGCAAAATAATAAACAAAATGAATCAACAAATTGATATACAAATTACCAAATAAATGAGAACAAACAAAAAACCGGTAGAAAATCACCAAAAAAAAATTTATAGTGATATTTTTTATTAAATCACGAGAACACATATTCAAAAGGAAAGAGATTAAACATCAACTTATTAACAGCTTAGACCTATTATCTTCGATGTTTTGAAAGATTGTGCAATAATGAGGTCGACATCTGAATGTCATCCTTTTTCCCATATGCCACTAACAAAAGAATATCAAACTTTAAGAACATTTAATATGAGTAAAATGCACAAAAGCACAATTTCTTTCTTTTGCGAGTCTACTCGTTTATTTTCTAAATTTAAAAAATATCGGAAATGAAGTATTCATATCTTTTAATGAGAGAATTTTAAAAGTAATTAATAAGCATGCGTGAAAAAGAGCTTCACATTAGGGAGTTGGCGAAGTAGGGGACCTAAAGCGCAATTTAACCATGATAAATATTAGAAATTTGGATGGGTACATTTTTACTAAAATTATTTATAAAAATTAAAAGTCGAAAGAAAACTGTTAACAAAATAATTCTTTAATTTTAAACTCTGCATAAAAACTGTGAAAAGAAAATGTTTTAAATGTTAAAGAAAATCTGACTTAGTCTTTCATGGTATAAAATATCTGCAAAAGACATTTATAAAATCAAATTAATTTTTTTTTAATTGTCATGAGCCCTTTGTTTTCAATGATTATTCTCAATTAAAATTGTAACAAAGATTAAACATTTGATAAGATTTTTTAGTTTAATAAGATATTTAACACATTCAAGCCATTCAAACTACAACTATTTCGTTAAAATTAAAATTAGATACAGAAAATTTCTATAAAATGATTCCTCTATTAAAACTCCAGAATAAAATCCTTTCTCTGAATCAAAATACAATTTAAAAAAAACAGCAAATTTTAAGCGTAAAAAATCTAAATATAAAACGTATAAAGAATACATCCTGCATATCAAGTAAATGCAAAAGATAATTCAACATTTTGTTCTACAGGTTTGAGATAATGTGGATTATTTTCTGTTTCTTTCTTTTTCCCTTTTTGCTTTCTTTTTTTATTATATATCTTCCAGCTAGTATTATTCTTTAATCTCCTGTAGAGAAGGTGTTCTTCATTGCTGCGAGCCAGTAATGTTGACGGTGTTGACATATAAATGTGTGTCATTTCAGAAATTCCTTCTCAGGCATCGTTTGTATGAACTTGACTGATAAAGTGGTTATTAAATCTCGAGAGAAATAGGTATTAAAAATGATTATCTGCATAAAACAAGCAGTGATTATTTTCTTATTTATATCCCTCTTCAGTTTAATCCAATTCTTTTCGAAACTAGTTCTTTTTTCACAGTCTGGGAAGTATGGAATGTATTTATTTGCTTAAGGGTACCAACACTGTTGCAGGCAAGAATATTTTCTGCTCAATTTTTTTGCACAATTACTCATTTTCTATTGTTAAACTATTATTAGTTTTTAACCATCCATTAATTATTAACGAATTTTTAATTATTTCAAAAAATTTAAAATGTGTAATATTTTTACCAAATAGTTTTTACCTATTTTCAAATTTTTACTGTAAAATAAATTAGTGACCTATTTATCGTCTGCAAAATAAAGTATTTTATATTATATTTCGAATATAACGAAAATCGATTTTTTGTCAATTATAGTGTATAAAAATTACATATATTGTTCGATTATAGGAATTATTCTTCATTTTTATAAATGGTTGTATGTGCTTAATGTTAAACAAACAATTTGAAATTGAAGGGAATCAAAATAATTTATTTTATAAGAAAAATTTATTTTCCATATACTTTTTACTTTTTATACAAATTTAAATTTCTCTTTTAAGAAAATAAAATCCTATTTATTCATCAAATTATTGCATATCTTTAAGGTGTTTCAATTAATTAAGATGTGTGACAGTTATAAAATAATCGCAGAAAAAAATTTGAGTTTATATGCTCATGAAAAACAAAGAAGACTCTTCATAAATCAATTCAAATGTATACAGAAAATCTTCACCGATTGATTTCATTTTCAGATTTGAGAATAAAAGTATTTTTTCATACATCTGATAAAATTATTGAACAGTTCAAACAGTGAAGAAAAATGTTTAAAAAAAATTCGATTCGTTTATTTACAGTATCATTTTCATACCGCAAAGGATCAGTTGGTAGTTTAATGGTTAGCACTAGTATCTCATTCTTAATTGCATTTCGCAGTTAAGACATCTCTGCTAAAAAGCATTTTGTACCAACCAAAATAACTAGCTCCATCTATTAGGGTCTCCCACTTTGTTTATGAAATTAGCTCAGGTGTAATTCTTTGGTATCAACAGTATACCGAGTAAAAGGTCAACCGAGTAAGGGCAAGGACATTCATGTACATTCATGTACTTCATCGATGTGCTTTTTCCTCGCTATTATGGCATTTTCTACAGATGGAATCTTGCTTAAAAAGTCCCATCGTACGAAGATGTTTTCTGAAACAACAGTCTCCATTAATGATTTCCTCAATTGTTTTTATCTCTTCTGTCTTGAGTATATCTAAGAATTTTTAAGCGAATTTTGCAGACGATATATAAATCATACTTTTAGCAGGTTGTTGTCCAGAAGATTCAAAAACCAATTCCATTATTTATCTTCGGTTTTTTCCATTTAAGAGTATTTCTTTTAACTGTTTTTGAATAGGCTAGATATATACATACATAGCGGTACAAGTGAGCCCCGGACTGTACTTTGAAGTTATCTGATTTAAAATACTCATCCATCACAAAGCACATCGCAATTCTGAACCATAGTCAGGTGACGAGGTCGTACCTGAGTTGGCATACTCCTCTCCACATCCACGCCACACCAGCTTTGGACGACACAGATGAGCGTGGACACGTTCCCAACTCATGGAGCTCCATCAACTCAAATGAGAAAGAATAGTCCCCCCCCCCTAATCGCTGCAAATGATTTTTCACTTTGCTGATTGATCACGATGCTGACTTAAGGGAAACGGTGTGAAGCTACTGAACCATTGGAGCTGTAAATGGATCACAGAAAGGCTCAACACCAATTGGATTAAAAGATCATCACTGTTTTGCAAACTCATCAGCTTTCTCGTTACCTTCTACACCTATGCGCCCCTTTCACCCACATGAGTTAACTTGTTCCCAGTTCATTTAGAAGTTTCCTACATTCCAAAACAATTTTGGAATTAATTTGGAATGAGCTAATAGGCAATAAGAGTGCTTGACGCTAATACCTTTAATTTAACAATTCAGAAGTTCAATTTTCAATTTGTGGGTAGATGTTTATAGCCGCAAGACATCCCTTCTAAAATGCATATGCTGGTCAAATTACTTCTGACATGCAGAAAGAGGCCATAAATCTGTAATCCAAATTCACACATTGTACCAAACAACAAGACTTTTTTTCATTTACCTTTTTTGCTGAAATTTTACCTTAAAACAAGCATTTATTGTGTAAATTCTATAATAAATACTTGATTTTGCAATAAATCACAAGTATTTATTACAAAATTCACAAACTAGTAAATAAAATCAACTGATTTCTTGAAATCAATCACTTTCATAAATTTTAATCAAAACTTGTAGAACTTATCATATTATTTTATGATCAAATGATTTAACATTATTTATTATGATAATCAAGAATTTTATCGAATAATGTATGGGTGGTTCAATAAAACTTTAAATGAGAATACGAAAAGGAAAGTAGTCATCCATCCCAGCCATGAATTTATGGAGAATTATCAGAATAACTCCAAATATAACCATAAAAGTCATCTGCATTTGGCAACAACAGTTTTCAGTTTCATTTGATGTGTGTTTTAAGAAGAAAATTATCAGACGATATTAAGCTTTTTTTTTTTTTTTTTTTTTAGCGATTCAAATGATTTCGAATCGAATGCCAAATCGATCATGAATATTCTGATTTTACAAACGGTGTGGCTGATGCTGAGATAGATAATGATCACTTTTCGTTGATATCGCTGTTGGTATATATCTACGCCATGCACTGATTCACTTTCATTTCCTTTCGGCATATTTCTCTCAAACGCAGTTTTTTTGAAAGATCAAATAATTTGCAGATATCAATAGCTGCAACGACGATAAACTGAATAAAAGATGAGTTCTGATAACTGTTAAATTATGGAGGCTCCAAAATTATAGGCCGTTTCCGACTTTTTCACACTTCTTTCAGACAAGATGCGGTATCTAAATTTAAAAGTGTGAATAACTAAAAATAAATACTTATAAATCATGTTATCATGCAAATACTGCAATATAAGTAGCCATGTTTTAAAGAATTCGATCTCGTCATTACAAAACGTGTATTTATATATAAAAAAATAAATAAATAAAGATACTATATGATCCTATAAGTTTCAAAAATAAAATATTAGTCCGTATAAACGCGTATTGGATTTTCAACATTTAAATATATGAGTAGTAATTTCTAAATTGCAGAATTTCAAACTGACTATCATAAAATGTCTTTTTCTTTTATTTTTCTTTATCAAAATCACTTATGACTATAAAAAACGAACATTTAAATTTGTTAAATCACACTATTTAATGGATTTACGAATTTGAGCTTAAAGTATATATATTCTTTTATAATAGTATCGAATTTCATAACTGCCTCATATATTTTTTTTTTTCTATTTCAGCATTTGCTTGCTCAGTTTATTAAATATAGTCTGCTTCAAGAATCGCTATTAAAAGCATAATTGTGATATTATTGCTTAGGATTTTTAGTAAAATCTTATTTGCTTAGTTCAAAATTTGTAGATCGTCCTATTTTTCATAGGGTAGTGAAGAGGCTTTTGAACGATATCGAATGAATGGCATCGCAAGCAATGCAAACGACACTTTTTGACGGGGGGGGGGGGGGGAATGAAGAGTACGTGATGATCAATCTAAGCATGTAGCGATGATGGGGTCTTGAAAAGACGATGACATTAAAAAGACAAGCAGACGATTTTTTATTTTGCTTTGTTTTTTTCATTTTTTTTTTTATCCCATCTTCTTTTTCTTCTTAAAATGCTGAAAAGAAACACTATATCTTAAAAAGAGGGAAAAAAATTTTTTGAAGGGGGGAGGAAGAAAGAAGCAATGATCTCTTTTCTCTTGGAAATGTTTCAAGTGACATGAAGAGGCTGCAGTAATACAAGTCACATTTCTTTTTTTTTAAAAAAAGTGAAAAGAAATGGTGATATAATCTTTCTGTCTTGCTTAAGGGTTACGATAAGTAGATATCATATTCAATAATGGAATTTATTTTGGATTATGCAATATTGTGGAAATTAATAGTTAAGAATAATATTTAATTAACAATTTTAAATTAAAAAGTAAAAAAATTTGCTGAAATGTCGGATATTTTCCGTGAATCGCCTGTTTTCATATATTTAATAAAAAAAAAACTGCTAATGGCTTGATTTGTGCCTTTAGGACACATGTTTGATCACAACGATGGGAAAAGCATGATTCAGGGTGCCCCTAAGCGAAAATTGGTGATTCCCCCCCAAGCGTGTTTTTCGTACATGTTTGAAGTAACTTGGTGCTGAAAAAACAATAGAATAAATCAGAAGTAAAATAATTATAAAAAATGGCGTAACAATATAACGCGAGAAACTGAAGGGCTCCCTCAAGTATGGACCACCCTACAACGGCATCTTCTACCAGGAATTTCGTTTTTTAACGCCATATAATACTGATGTATATTTGAACTTATACCACATATTGCCTTTCAGAACTTTTTCAAAGATAGCGGATCCCATTCACGTGTAGCAAAGGAGAAAACCCGGAAAATTCCTAAGAACACGTCTCAACAAATACGCATGCAGAAAGCAAGAGTGCAACATCCGTTTTCAAACAGATTTCACACCACGAAGAGAGCGGTCCTATTTATTAATAGACAATGATGATCTTTGAACCTAAGATTTAAGAAAAGTTTCCAAGCCATTCTACATATTTATCTGAGATTGGAATCCAACCCGTAAACTTTTGAGTTGAAGACTAGAGCACTGGCCATTAAATTATTTTCATTAACATATCCTCTTAAAATGCTATTTAAATTATTTTCATTAACATATCCTCTTAAAATACTATGTGATTTTTGAATAAAAAGTTCAGAAATGTTGCAATTCATAAAAAAAGATTCTTAGATTTGGGTTCTTGAATCCCTTTCCAGAATTCTATAGATTTGCTATCTATAGTTAGGATATATGAATTTCGTTTTTGCTATATAAACATTATTAGTTAATTATAATCATTCGCTATATTTGACAATGTTCAACAGTGGCTGGTATCAAATCAAGAACTTTCCCTTCCTAGAAAAGCATTATATTTTACTTGTATTAAATTATACAAAAAAAAATTATTATTTTTTTTTTTTTGCAGTACTAATTATCATGCGATTTCAGTTATCCGATAGGGTGTCGGATAATTTATAATCCTCTTTTCTCTTAATTTTTAATCAACATATTTCTAAGAAAATGAGCAATCGATCTCGAACCCAGCAGCAAATCTCGGAGACGGTCAGGAATTTATTTGCTATGGGGATGTTTTCAAAGGCGAAATCGATTCGATAGAATTTCTGTGGAAGCCCCGCAGGGAAGTGGTAGCTCGCTCCCATAGGTCAAACGGTTCCCCATGGCCTTCGGTGACATGCTGCTTCCTCCCCCCCCCCCCGCGCAAGGACTTCCAGCCCATCGGATACTTCCAAGGACTCATTAGCATTGAGAGGAAGCGGCGAACTCTCTCGGCTGATCGCGGAGTCAGCGCTTTCACTTTCAGCTCAGTGTCCGACCCCTTCCAAGTACTTTCTTGCACACGTGACATTTCTGAGAAATACTTTTATTGACGACGTCGACATATACTGATACAAACTACATTTTAAATTACTTCCTCTTTTTTAAATATATATACTATTGTGTTTATTCGATTCGAATTTCTGAAGTTTGCATTTTAACACTGTGATCAACATTTTAGACTGTGCATCGGGATATTCGAAATACAATTCTTAGTAAGCGCCTCTCATTTCGACGGAAGAAAAAACGTTATTCTCTTGTCACTGGTTCG
>JAPDSC010070106.1:0-10529 GCA_026290005.1 Latrodectus geometricus
ATATTTTAAAGTTATTAAGATTAAATTTGTTAAGAAATTTGTGTAGCTTCTAATCTCAACTTTTATGAAATGAACCTTAATTAATTTTTTGTGAAGTGTAATTATATTTTTAAAAAAAAATATGACAAACAATATCCAAACTTTTTAGCAACAACATGTTGCGTATGTAACTTGTGTAAAAGTATTTTTACTTTTTATACTTGGTATGATATTTGACTCCAGATTGAATAATAGTTTAATAAACTAGTGACAAATTATTATAAAAATAGTTTTAGTGGTATTCAATATTTGCCCAATGGATGGTAATTTTTTTTATATAAGAGGACTTTTGAAAGGCATCATCAGTTTAGAATCAATTACGAATAATCAAAACCATCCACACACGATTTGAGAAGTGAACTAAGGAACTTTTGAACACACATATACGAAAAAGTCAAAGGGGGATAGAGTTATTAAATAGTCCATTGGGCATTACATTGCAAGAGTTAAGTATACTAAATTATGTATGACATATATAAAAAATATTCTTGAGTACATACTACTATAAATAAGAAGAAAAATGAGACATAAAGACCAAAACTAATATTATATCAACGCATGTATTTGGTCTCTAAGAATTTAACAGTTTTAATTAAGGTAGAAAATTATTAATTTTATTTATTTTATTAATCTTTCAGCACCACGGCAATCACTTAAGGTGCTTAATTGAGCTTAACTTCATGGTTATTTTTTTTTGCACACAAGTTTTGATTAGACCAGGACAAGGGCTTAAGATGAATTTCGAACCACTAAGAATATCTACTATTGAGACTAGAATCAAACCAGTAAACAGTTGAACTGAAAACTAGAGAATAAACTATATTCAACTTCCAACACGATCTTTGATTGGGTCAGATACTAAATACGCTATTTCTAGGTCACGTCAGCGATTCCTTTCCATACCTAGCTACCATGGCCTAGTAATAGATATTAGGTTAAGTAATGTAGGAATGTGTTTTTAGCTGGTTTTTTCTGATGAATAAAGCTTCTAAACATAGCCAACCACCTTTTAATTTCGAACGGAAATTAGGTGATGAAGTTAATATTTGAACTGTCATCCTACAATTCATGGAATGTCACGTCATAGAATCCCATGAAAACATTAAAGTTTTTAGGTCTTCTGTCAGTTTGACAAACTTCAGGAATGACAATCAACTGTGTTTCGGACGCCTAAGTGACATTTTTGATTGTGTTTCTAAGACATATTAGCGATTTGTGATGTAATACATTTTCGAATTGTATTATGATTTCTTAAGGATTTCTAGCTTATCAGCATTGAAATTATTTGTTTTATACTCATCTTATTTTATACCAAAAGAAATTCTTTTGATCCCGAAAAAAATTGCTTCTAAACGAAAAACGTTTCACTAATTTTTCAATTATCAAAACTGTTTTTTAAGAGAAATTTCATTTTATTTCTTATAATTTTAGTAACTATAAATTAAGGAGAATATTTAAGAAGTATTTAGTGTTGAGCGATTATCTGGGAAGATCTACAATCTGCATAAGCACCTTCAATGTCTACTAATGAAACTGCATTTCGACAAAATTAAAATTCTAGATGTTAAAAAAATTTGTCTTATTTTCTTCTTATTTAATAGTCTCAACATATTTGAGTAGCCAATCACATCCAAAAGTTTGTGTTTTACATCATATGTATACTTTATTTGATGAATCTTTATTTTATTGAATTCAGAAAGAAATGAAATAAAATATTTGTATAGGTAGATTTGAAGCTACTTCTTATATAAGAAGAATTTTAAAAGTATAAAATAAAACGAATTTGTCTTTAATCTAAAAAATATGAAAAATAAAACAACTTATATATTTGGTGAACTTTTTTCGACTTAATTTGAAAATATTTATGTATTATAAGAAAAATTTTAATTTTTAAGATTGCATTTTAGTTTTATGCATATAAGTAAAAATAAACAGAATTAAAATGGTATAGTATTTCACTATATACTAAATAATTTTGTATATATAGTTCATTATCCTCAGAATATTATAGAATCTAAGATTTATGAGCACAGATAAGGACATATTTGTCTGTATTTCAAAATAAATTTAATATAGTCACATGGGAAACGTAATAGAAATAATTTTTGTTCATTTAATACATTTTTAAATTAAATTATATTTTTACATAAAAATTTATTACTGTTTAAATATAAATAAAATATACATTATATAGATAATTTATTTTACATGTAATAATAAAAATCATTCTGCATATTTTCTGGGTAACATAAAACAGATTTTAGATGGTATAAAAGTTAGCACCCTTACTTTGCAACATTCAGCGTAATGACTTAGCTTTAAAATTCACCTAAATTGTTGGTTTACTTGGATTTTAAAAAATAAATAGACATGTTCTTTCATTTCACATACAAAAAGCAAATACACTAAGGCGAGAAAAACATAACTTTTTTCCTAGATTTCGTGAAATAGTTATCAAGCTTAGTATTTCATCAACAAACATGTTTTTTCACTTCAAAAGGCAAGCATGCCCATTTCATAGAACTATAAATTTTTTCTTGCTTCAATGAATTTAAGCTTTGGTTAATCTTTACTTTTAATACAATCAGTTGGAAAAAACTGTATAGAGAGATCATAACTTTATTTTTAAAGATTTACTCTCTCTAATTGAATGAAATTTGACGATAAGCCGGTTGATCCCTTTCACTTCTAGAGAAGTGAAAATTTCACTATCTGAATATATAAGGAGTCGCCAAATGTCGCAAATTTCACATTCGGCATTTGACAGCTTGGAGGTTGAGAGTGACATAAAGAATATTGAAATAATGAGTTTTTTGATCGCTTCTGTGTTTTTGGTTATGGGATTGGCACAAGTCCATTCTGCATGCAGCCCCGGCGGATATTTAGTTACTTTGGAAAAGAAGGAACTTCTAGACATAGTTGAATGTATCTCTAAAAGTAAGATTTCGCAAATCTTTTAAGTCATTTTTGTAGTTTTTATAGACACCACCTCTAACTTTGATCTCAACTTTTAAATTACTTTTAACTTTAGTACTTCTACTGCTATAATAATTTAATTTTTAAATTAGTTAAATTAAATTGATTAAATATAATGGAGTTATTTAATGAAATGAGATATGAATTTAAACCAATCTTTCTGTTCTTTTATAGGTAAGGATCCTTTATTATGCAGCAAGTTTGCAGCATGTGAGAGATTAATGTCACCAAGAGTAAGAATATTTACTTAGATAAATTTTTTTTGAAGTTTAAATCACCAATATAATAAATAAAAATGAATCATATTAAAATTATCATGAACAACGAATATAATTTGAATTATGATTATAAATGCATAAACTTAAAATCTTAACAATGTTCAAATGCAAAATATGAAGAGTTGTAAATGACATCATTTAATGAATATTTCAAACGAGCTTAATAATTATTCATTAAGAATAGAATTACGATATTTTTATTTATTAATTCATTTAATTATTTTTTATTTATTGACATCATTTAATGAATATTTCAAACGAGCTTAATAAATATCCATTAAGAATAGAATTAGAATATTTTTTTATTTATCAAGTTGTTGCCATAATACTGCCGTCCAAAAGAATTGTTTTTATATTCATTCACAACTAAACATTTTTTCAAAATCAAATGAGAAAATAAACTATATATATTGCTTATAAATCTAATTGAACTAAATTTTTTTAATTTTAAGAAATTATTCAATTTTTATAATATTTTAAACTGATTTTAATATGCCATTAATTAGTTCTAAGACTGTGTACTAAAACTGTGTATGGTTACATCTGCTTTTATAATATACTGTAATCATATACACCTATCTTCGATATTTTATGATTTTATTTTGTTTCGATGAATGAAGAAATGAAGTTGTTATTTATATATATAATAATAATATTAAAATGTAAGTACTTCAAATACATTCAACAAGTATATATCAACAATAGAATTAATTCATTAATAACTATATATTTTCATAACTACAGAATTATAATAAATTTTTATATTCCTAGGTTCTATTTGCGTTAGATGAGTGCAAGCGAGAAGTAGTACCAGAAGGTATTAAGCGATGCACGCCATATTCTGTTCTTTATGAAAAGCCCGAAGTACCCGAAAAGGTAAATAATAAATTGTAACTGTAAAATGTGTAGGCCTATTTTTGTATTGTTTTACATTTTATAGTTATAAGACAAATAAAAATACAGACAAATCATTTAAAATTTTATATTTATGAGGTTGATATTTTAACAATCAAATATCAATTTAAAGTTAATGAAATAGAACTTTATGCCCCTCTCGTATTTTATCAAATTTCTTATAATCCCAGTTAGTAATTTTAATCTCCATAATATTACTAACTATGTTTAATAGTATTATTAAAATTAATGTCTACAGACATGTCTATTTAATAACTGTTAATGAATTTCTTTACAGAGATATAAATAATTAGGTATTATTTTGTTATACCACACGCGCACATTTAATGAGCAGCCTAAAATATTAAAATTATTATTAGATATTTGTATATTCTCCGAGTACATTGCCTTATATTGGAGTAATTTTTCATGGACAGAGGAACATTTAAAACAACCAATAATCCTTACACATTATAATAAATTTATTATTATTGACTATGGTCACTTTTCACTCTTGAGATTAGTGCGACCAGAACTTACAGTTTCCAGGTCCAGAATCAAGAGTGACTGGGAATATTCATACCAGAGGTGGGAATCCATGCCATGAACTCCTTAACCCCAAACCTTTCAGCTTTTAACTCTGCTGATCTCACAAACGCAGTTTATATTTGAAGTGATCACACCCAAATAAGTAACGATCTTTGATAAGCATTTTTATGAAAGTATTCTTGATATATATGATATAATGAGAATTCTCTGTTTTTTTCTTTTCCGCTGAAAATATACAAGTTTAAATATTTCATTATTACTTGTGGAATTTTATGAAGTATATGATATAATCAATGATTCTTAGAATAGAACAATGATATTATCAAGGAATAATACTACACACTAATATTTTTTATAAATATTGAAATTAATAAAAATGTCTATATTTTTATTACAAACCATTATTCTGGTATACTAAAAAGCTTTTCTGTAATATCTACTCTAAAAATTGCGCAAAATAATATTATTTGATAATTATTTAAACTTATACTAAGTAACATAAATACATTTAAAAATTAAAGAATAAATTCAAATTTTTACTACAAATCATAACTATTCTGTATGTAGCATAATTTTTCTTAATTGCTACTTTAAGAACTACGAACAATTTGACGTCAGAAAGTTTTTATGAATCGAATTTAACCTTAATTTTTCATATTTTGCATTCACTAAATTTAATATTCAAATGGCTTAGTGGTAAAGTCGCGCTCTTCTAAGGAAAAAGGTCCAAGGATTTATCACACTTAGACAACAGTAAAGGAATGTTACCTTTCGGCTTTTTGCAAGCGCATTTATTAAGGCGAGTGCTTGGGAGTTTTCTGCAATTTCCCCTGTGCAATAGGTGAATACAGAACTAATAAGACCACGACAAAATTTTATCTAGCTCTTTATTGTTAGTTATCATACTGTACTTATTTAATAACCTGTAACCTTTATTAATATATTTACTATGGGGATATGCAGTACCTGTTAATATCCAATCTCTATTCGAATTTGAGTTTTCCGTTATGAAAACTATTATGCAATTCATTTATTTATTCATTTTTATTTATACAAGCGAATAAAATTATTTAATTTTCTCAAAATTATTAAATCTTATTCTTAAAAGAATGTTATGAACAATGGATTTGTATAATTTTTTTTTTCACAAAAGGGGGTAATTTTGACTTAAATTAAAATAAAAAATAACTTCTCCAATCTCCTTGAGTAATTATTTTTGAAATCATTTTTCATATACTTATTTATTTATTTTTCAGATATTTGACTGCGTTGTGGAAAAAGTAGAAAAGGTAATAAAACTTTATTTATAATAATAAATTACCTAATAATAAAATTATGTCAAAAATATAAAAAAATTAATAATTATGAAAACTTTATACACTATTGAAAATTTTTATTTAATCTTATTTTGATAACAGCCATTGAAATAATCTTTTTTGTTTACATTATAATAAAATAAATGAATAAATATCCTTTCTGATTTTATATCAACCGTATTTTATAATTAAGGGCTTATATGTCACTTATTTCCTAAAGAAATATTTATAAAAATTCAAAAATAAGCAGACTTCTAAGAACAAATATTTTAAATGAAGACTAAATTTTTATTTTACAATAATTACATGCCAGTATTACTCTATTTTAAACTATAGCAAATGTTTTTTTAATTTCACACACACATTTCTTATTCTCCCGATTTCAATTCAAATTTCACACCTTTTTAATTTAGATATGTATTTCATGTTCTTTATTTATATTAATAATAATTTATTATAAAACATGGATAATTTAAAAATTATTTGTTAAAATTTTGTAAGTGATAGCAATAGATTTTTCAGGTACTTTTAGGGCATTCAATTATATTTGTATGTAATAGTAACTAAAATATGATTTTGTTTGTGAAACGAAACTTTCTATTCTGTTACTGTTTTGCAGCGCCATCTATTGATCACTTGAATGACATTTTAAGTATCTTTCTAATAGAGGAAAAAAAAAAAAAAAAAAAAAAAGGCTGTACAAGCTTTATTTTTATTAAAAATACGATAGTAAATATGACCATTCTTTAGCTCGAGAATTTAGTTAGATTTACTTACCTTTTCTTTATTTCTACATATTTTTGAATCAATTCACATATCTTTACTTAATTATTAAGATTTGAAGTTTCATTTTACGATAGACTTCTCCGAAATTTTAAATATTTAAGAAAGAATAAAAATTATTTATATGCAACATAAATACCTTTAGAATTTATTTTGATTTTGCTTAGAAAAATACTGCAAAAGAAATTATTAAATAATAGATTTATTTATTTTTCAAATAAAATTAAAAATTATGTATGTATGATTTCTTAATTTTCTTTTCACCTTTGGCATTAAAAGTTACCTTGTTGTTTGTTAATTTTATCGACATGTTACTGTTTAATTGAGAAGAGCTTATAGAAAAAATTATAAAATAGTCAAACAATTTATAAAAAAATTCTTGCATAAAAATTATTCTAAAAAAATGCCGTTAAAGTATGTATTATAATTTGAAAACAAATAACAATATTTACCACATGTTAACAACTTGATTTGTAGTATAAATCATGAATTGATTCTATTATAATTGTTAATTATAAACTGAATGTAAAAACTGATTAATAATTTTGAGATTTGTGTATTTTTCTCCTCGTTATATATTTTTGTTCTTTTAAATCATACCAAAATCTTCTAAAACAGATAAATTTGTAAAAGAAAACTCCTTACACTTTCATTCAGTCAAAGGTTATAAATAATGTAAATGTTTTATTTTTTTGCAGCTAACTTTCCCAGAGAAGAAAATTATGCTTAATTTTGAAGTAAGTACCTTTTTGTGAATATGATAAAATTATATAACAATTATTGAGAAAAGTACTATATTACACATACGTGATTAAAAAAATACAAATATCTGTATATTTCAATTCATGTAATGATGCAAGTAATATAAACAGAGATCCATTCACTTATCATAGTTTTAATGTCAGTAATCAATTATCGTAATAAAAAAATTTTAATTTATAAATAAATAAAAAATAATTTATTAGTAATAAAAAATTAGTAATAAAAAAATTTAAACATATTTAAGTCAAAAACGTTTCTCTCAAACAATTTTATAATAAATAATTTATTGATTTAAATAATTTATTACAGTTTATTTATTTTCTTCACTAAGAAAAAATATCATTCTTTAATTTTACACCAAAGAAAAAGAGAATGAGAAAGAAACATATATTTTTTTCTATTTTTCTCATTTTGTTGCCAAAATGTTTTTCAAAAGTATATAATTTAAAGAAAAATTTTTAATATATAATCGTCTGTGGATATAATTCAACATTTTTCTTAAAAACGAAACCTTCAACAACTAAAATCAATTTAAATATGTATTTTAAATCTATTTATATTAATAGAAAATTAATTAAACAGATATTTATTCTTTATGATTAAGTAAAATCTAAAATATATTTTGCAGGAATGTACCAAAGTTTTATTTGAAGAAAGCTGCGATAAGAAGAAGAAACTATGAAGAAGCAATTTGTAATATCATATTTGATTAAATAATATATTTAAACTAAATTAAAATAATATAGGTAAATAAATCTGCTTTAATATGTGGAAGATGGTTGTTATTTATATAATTGGCATTGCTTATGTTAATATGTTTAATAAAGAAATATTTATATAAAAAACAATAATGATTATTTATTTCAAATCAAAATTCAAAAACATACTAATAAACGTCTCATTCTAAAAATTCTTCATAAAGAAACGAATACACTTTTATTTATATACTGAATCATTTGCATTATTAGGTTACACTTGTTTGTGTTATTTTTATTATTCAATAATTTAAGAAAACGTTTCTAAGCGATCTTAATAAATATAATAAAATTAGTGAAAAAGATTTTAAATTTATTGATGGAATGTTATTATTCATAAGCGAAATTTTGAATTTATAAATAAACACTAGTATTTTCACTGGGCGTAATAATAAATGATGAATAATTGCAAAAATAAAATATTATGTTATGCATAAATTTAAAGCTATTTATAGGGAAAAAAAACAAAACATTATTGTTTCTCTTTTTACACTATAAAACAATTGTAAATTTTGTTAAATTGATTAGAATATCAAATTTTATTTAATAAATTTAATATATTTAAAGATTATTAAAACCGTAGTCTTAATCATTGTCAAACTCTGTAACTTATAGTAGTGCCGCCATCTACAGAAAATATTGAAAACTACAAAAGAATTAAATTTTGAATAAATATCAAGTTTCAATTTTGTATTCGTTTATATAAATATTTTCTCTTTTATAATTAAAAGCCATTTGTTAAAATTTATTACTTTATTTATAAAATCATAAATCTTTTAAAAACTAATAATATTTATTTTGAAAAATGTAATTCTGCAATTATAGTATATGTATTTAGCATTGAACAAACAATAAGAAAATATAAAAAAAATCTTATGTGCTATTAAAAATGAGGCGATTGATAAAATAAAAACAAATGATGCTGAATGCAAAATATCAAAGTCTTTTAGAATTTAAGGAAAGAATAAATATTTTATTATTGATGGGATGGTTTACTTTTAATTAAAAAAAAATTCAAAAATATAAAAGAATTTTCTTAAAGGTTTTCAGATAATTGTAAGAATATTTAAAATTTACCAATACATTTTATGACATTTTGAATTCACAAAAGGAATAAAATTTTTAAAATCAACTTTATTAGTTGTAATAATTTTTTTTTTATATATATTTGTAGATTTTCGACTTTAATTTTACTGTGTACTTTCCCAAAAAATCATTCAACTGGGTATATATATACCGATATTTCTAGACTTAAAAAGCGGATATTTTGAATGCTTTGTTTTATTATTTTTCAAGGGATATTTGAACACCTGTTATTTTTGTCCTTATTTCGGATTAATTTTCATTTATTGACATATTTTTTTCCTAATTTCGACAACATTTTTATGAAAAAAAAAAACGTATGCATTCGCTGGAAAGTTTCATTTAAACATATTTTTTTGAACACAATATATTTTTCAAACAAAAATATTATTTAACTTTTATAATGTCTAACATTAAAATGCATGTTCAAAAATGAATCTATAAATAGAAAATATAAGCTGCGAGTACCTATACATTTTCATCTCTGACAGTTAACCCTATATACTATATTCATTCTATATACATTAGTTATCAATTCTTAAAAATAAAAGATAATATTACCAACACTTTGAGTTATTACACCGTAGCCACGAATTACAAAACTGCAAATTATATTATTATATTATTATTAAGTTTTCAACAGGAAATATATATCTATTAAATCTTATATATATCTGAAAAATTAAAATTAATAATATGTCATTATTTTTATCCATGTTAATTTTGAAATTAAATTTGTGGATAATCCCTCAAATATAAATGAAAATTTTGCAATATCAATGATTGGAAAATGATAAGTATTATTAAAACAAAAGTGTTATAACGAATAATTTGATAATTATATATAAATTTCTGCTATAATAACATTAAGAAAACTTTTACTCAAATGGATAATTTAAAATTGTTATGTATATACAGTCTTACTGCGTAACCAGACTGCATATACGTTTGAAGAAAAGTCCCATTTCCGGGGCTTGAAGAAGACCGCACCTAGTAAAAAAAATTAAAAACAAATTTTAAATGCACTTTCTCGAATGAAACTTAACCAAAAAGGGCAAACTCTCTTTTTTCTTGGGAGGAAGGATTTCCTCTTT
>JAPDSC010070121.1:5337-40985 GCA_026290005.1 Latrodectus geometricus
TTCCCTGCGATGATTAAAAGATTCGCTTGGGAGATTTTTAGGTCAGTTTTTTGATATGATAGGTAAGAATATTCTCAATATGAAATTAGCTAAATACCATGAATCACTCTTTCATACAAAAAAGTTTTCTTTTAGCCAATTTTTTACACCCATGGGAATTTATTATATTTACTGTATCTATTACTACCAAATATTTAACGTTGTCTTGCCTTCTGTTGAACAGTTCGTAGGTTTGAAACCCACCTTGTGTTTTGGATGTTTGTAGTTGTTCGGAAATTACTTTAGACCGTAGTTCTAGAGCCAACTTCCGCTTGTGTGCAAAAAATCATGGTAAATCCACAAACAAAACCGACTTATCATAAAAATTCCCCTTTGGTTTAAAAGTTTTTGTGAAATAATAATATTTCTTAAATTTCTTGATGTATTCATTATATTGTTTGCATCCCATCTCAGTGCAACCCTAGTCAATAGTTTGTCAGATGAATAAAATTATAAATTTTTTTTATTTTTAGACACAATGATATTTAGTTGTATAATACCTATATGTTGGGTGACAATAACTTGGTTGAACTGGTAAATAAATTTGGAAAAATTGTTTCTGAATTCATACTATATTAGAAATTATTGTATCCATCTAGTTAACAGTTGAATATTTTTGTCTATAAAATTCATAAAAATTATTTTGACTTTTTTTGTAACTCTCTCTTTGAAATAATTAAATATAATCGAGTTTGGAATCTGAATGCTACGGTATCTTAACTAAAACTATGCATTTCTATTTATTATTGATTTACTTTTATTAATGCGAGAGTTTTTCGCGCATTCATATTGATTTTATTTAAACAAGTCACTAAATTTGTTATTGCTTCAAAGCTAAACTAGTTTGCTGTGTTTTAATCATCATTTTATGGTACCATAGAGACTATAAATCAGCATTAAGTTTGAATTTTAAAAAAATTAGGGCTAAAACACTAAATTTTTCTCTATCATTGGATTTATTATTAAGAAGAAATGTGGGTATTTTATTATTATTAACCTAAATCTCGAAGATCAGATAGATGGATTTTTTTCTTTTTGTAAAAAATATGATAAAATAAAAAAAAAAATTATCGCTATCTTGTTTAGCTTAAATTAAGTATTATTAATGTATTACTTATTATTTGAGTTTTTATTACTTATTATTTGTTTTTTATTATTTATATTTATTACTTATTATTTGTATTTTGTTGATAATATTTTGACATGTTTTGATTTTAAAAATAGCTATACAATTTTTTCTATTTTTTTTTCTTTCATGTTTTATTGGATGAGATTTCTGGGTACCACATTTTCTTCCTAGAGTTGTTATAAAAATGCTCGATATGAAATCGTAAGTGAAATTACAAACTTTTTATGTTTATGAAATCTTTGATATTTTTGTGATTTAATATGTTACATAGGTATATCATATCAATTTTTTACATTCTCTGTAACTATAAAATTAAGCATTCATAAATTTTTACTTCAATAATATTGATGCATGAAATTATAAACTTCTTATATACAAATTTTAATATTTAATTTGCATTATGTTTTTGGATTAAAGATAAGGCTTTTAAATCTAAATTTACAAATGTCGTATCTTTTGGTTGATTTCTCTTTCACTTAAATAGAATATTTAAGCTTTACACTGCATAAAGTTTTTTTTTTATCAATAATTTCATTATTTTAAAATCATTAATGAATATATTCATGTCACAAATTAACACCTACATGGAAGCCACAGTTACCAAATCGATCAACTGCATGAAACAATTTGTGTAAAATAAGTTAACTTATATTGTTTTTAAAATTTAATTAAAAATTTTGTAAGTATGATATAGAATTTGTATTACTGAGTATGCATCTTTTATGTAATAGCACTTGAAAAATATAAGATAAAATTATTAAAGATTTTAGGAAAATGTATAATAAATGTTTTGTTACTTACGCATAATAGTATTATTATTTAACAAAACTCAGTGGCACGACAACACATGTGGGGCTCAAGGTCAACGATGTCCATTTCGGCTTTCATGACCGAGAACCCAGGATCGAACCTGGGAACCTGTGCTTAACGGAAACGCTACAACTTCGCCACCGAGTTTCAATACGAGTATTACTTTGTTTAAATTAATTAATTAAAATAACTAATTTCTTCTTAAGCTGTATTTCAGCTCCTGTCATGTCGATGTTTTTAAATTATTATACTTGTGTTTAAGAGGAGGAATGAACTACATAAAGTATTTCCACTTTTGTTTTTTCGTAAGTTAGTCTGTTGCTCTCAATACAAGCTAGTCTACATTTTTGTGTCCCAGCGATCTACAGTTTCTACAGTTCAACAGTTGCCACACAGTTTCTTTAATAATAGTATTAAATTCGGTATCATCGTCGTAGCCACATTTGATTCGCATGAGGATAAGTTTATTTCTCTAATTTTATCCAATATATTTGCAGCAAATCTGATAGTATCCCTTTTACCTTTCTGTTGATTAATATTTTGTAAAGTATTTGTGGAGGAATAGTCTTCAGAAATACTTTACAATTGATGCGTCATTTGAATTGTATGGTACTTTCTTTTTAAAGATTTTTACTATGCTCTGCCCTCCAAAAATTAAGAAACAACATATTTTTTCGAAGCTAACCATAAAAAATGACTCTAAGAACAAAATTTATAGTTTATGTAAAAGAAAAAAACGAACTTGTTTGTAAATTTTTGTAAAAACGCTTGCTACCACTTTTTTAATAGAAAATAATGGGTATATATATGAGTGAAAAGAATGTGTGTGTGCAAACATATAGGCTTTGGTAACTTTTTGTTAATTTTCAGTTTTTGTTTGCAGAATTGTTCACAATAGTCAGTGGGGTCACGCAATGTCTGAGAGAAGACGTTTGCATGAGTTGTAAGGTGGTGGGCTGTCGGATGTAGGGAAATGGGAATGTCACAGGTTGGTGTTTCTTGGTGCCTTAATGTGTCTCACAGTGTGGTCTCCCGCCTCGGGAATCAATATCAAACTGAAGCGTCTGTGTCTAGAAGACATGTTCCAAGGCAGACCACTAACTTCGATGCCTTCAGAAGACTGGTTTACAGTCTTTTCGGCTAGAAGAAGAGTGTACTTCAACTTGTTACTGAGTGATCTGCAACAAGTTGCTGCACACTCTTCATTGTGTGCATTTTGTTGATAGATATTCTTCAGGGAGAAGAGATCATGTTTCCTGTATTTTTATAGAGGAATCCAGATTAACATGAGGCAGCGACTCAGGACGTGTGCTGATCTACAGGAAGTACAAAGCACCAAATACCCATCAATCCAAAAATGTGGGAAGATGCAATTACCGCGGTGGTGAAATAATGGTTTCATCAGAGATCTCAGTGAGTGGGAACTGTGACTGAAATGAGATATCTGGACGAGATCCTTCATTCACATGTCTACCCCTATGTTGGTGCATATACCAGGAACAAATGAAGTTAGAGGAATGGAATTAAGTCTATTCATTTGTCCAGATAATGAATTAATTTGTTTACTCTCAAGATCATAAGTAGGCGCGAGCAAACTCGTGATATGTTAGTTTATTACTAACCAGTCTATCCGCCAGAATGTTGAAACCGAGCAAAATTGAAGCCATTGTATCATATAGGTGTGAGATGTTAGTTTGATGGTTAAGAGTTCAATGGATATTGCACTTGGTCGGTGTGATGTTCTCAAGATCCTGTCGTCTCCAGGATCGTCGAATAACACAAAACAAATTAATGATACACGAAACATTTATTTCACATTAACACACAAACAATGAATTCAGACATTTATCTAGACATTTTTAAAAACATTTAGTTTTACAACCACCGGGAGCGGACTTCCGCTACCCCCAAGAAACAGAACCAACCGCACCGTTCTCCTTACTTCGACACGACTCTCGTCCCCGTCTTAGTGTCTCTACTCCTGGCAGAAAACGAAATCAAAAGTACTCTTCCAGTTCACAGTCTGACTTTCACACCTTCCCTCCAGTTTCCATTGCTGGACCTTGTCCCGCATATGGAAACTACGAAGAACCGAGGAAATAAAAATAAATATTCACAATATCGTTTTCTTTAGAATGTTTCTCTTACCTTTCCTCACCATTCCATTAAGAGCCAAATAAATCAAAATTCTAAATGTGAATGCTTACCCATTTGCTCACATGCTTGAGCTTACAATTAACCTATATTCAACTATTGCTATAATCATTAAGAAAAAAAACAAAAACAATCTGATTGGAAAAACACAATATTTTTGTTGAACAACAGTATTTTAAGTTAAGTAATTAAAAAAAATCATAACTACACAAAAACATTATTCACATACACCTTATGTAAATTAAAATTAATATATACTAATAAACAAAATAGAAATAACGACATAGAATTATATAAAATTAAATTTAAATATTCAATATCTTGAAATATTTTCTCTATCTTACAATATTCTTAATAAAAACTGTATAGCTTTAATCACCCTCATAAACCCTTGATAAGGCATCTGCGATAACATTATTATTACCGGATTTATGAGCTATTGTGACCTGATAGCGAGAGAGAGCCAATGACCATCTTTGTAATCTAGCATTCTTCGGGATGCTTTCCGTAAGATATTTCAGAGGATTGTGATCTGTGAATAACTTTATGGCAGTTCCGTAAGTCCATGCTTCAAACTTGCCTAAGGCTCAGATCACTGCATATGCTTCTCTCTCGATAGTACTCCATTTTGTCTGCGCTGGGGTTAGTTTCTGACTGGCGAAGGTTAGAGGTTTAGGACTTCCATCTGTGTTTCTGTGCATTAAACATGCTCCAATGCCAGTAACTGAAGCATCTGTGTGGAGTTCAAATTGCTTATTTAAATCAGGTGTTGATAGTGTAGTGACAGCACACAAACTCTCTTTCAATGAAATAAAAGCTCTTTCTGCCTCTTCAGACCAAGGGATATCATTTGGTAGCGACGTTTTGGTCAAGTCTGTTAATGGCTTAGCAATGTTTGCATAATGAGGCACATATTCCCTATAATAGTTGAACAGCCCTAATATCGATCTTAAACCTTTCTTGGCTCTTGGTGACTTTAAGTTTTTTGATTGCTGCAATTTTATCAGGATCGGGTCCATGTTCTCCGGATCCAACCACATGACCCAAATATTTAACCTTTGATCGTGCAAATGTACACTTTGCTAAATTTGCGGTAAAATTGTATTTTTCCAAGGTTTCCAAGACTACCCTTATATGATTCAAATGTTCATCCCAACTCGATGAATAAATTATGATATCATCCAGGAAACTTTGACAAAATCACTATGAGGTCTTAGAATTTGGTTCATAATTTACTGAAAAGTTGCTGGAGCAGCAGCCAGTCCAAATGGCATTACTTTCCATTGATACTGTCCCTTAGGCGAAACAAAACTTGTTAGCTCTCGACTATCTCGATCCAATGGAATTTCGCAATAACCCTTGAGGATATCTAGAGTTGTTAAATACTTTGCAGCACCAGCTTTGAATCGTAATTTCTCTGAATTTTGCATTGGAAATACAGTAAGACCCCGCTTAACGCTGTTTCGTTTAGCGCTGTTTCGGTTTAGTGCTCTTTTATTCTTACCCGTTGATTCCACGAAATCACTCGCAGCATACGGGGATTCCCCAAAATAAGCAGCGATAGGTTTCAAATACATATCCGAAAGAGTGTGCTTGTGTTTCTTGTTTGGTGTGGTATTATATTGTACAGAAATATTTTTATTATTGGAAACATTTGTTGACATTATTGTAAGTAAGTATTAATTTACATATTTAATACTATATTACAGTGTCAAATATTTTGATTTTTAGTTTTTACTATGGGTGATAATGAAAAAGAAAAGAAAGCAACCAGAAAAAGTATTTCACTCAAAACTAAAATGGAAGTGATGGAAAATAGATGATTTTGTCACAAAAAGGCAGAACACTGAAAACGCGGAAGGCTAACTAAATATGACTGACTTAAAAAAACAAATAAAATTCTAAGAATATTCGTTTTGTTACTTATATTTTATTTTTTCAAGAAATAATAATGTGGTATTAATTTGGGCTTTAAGAAATAAATGTTTGGTTTTATTTTTATTAAAAAAACATTGAATTGGTTAGGTATAAAATTAAATTTTTGGTTTGGGGAATTGGTTAGGTATAAAATTAAATTTTTGGTTTGGGGAATTGGTTAGGTATAAAATTAAATTTAATATCTAACCAATTCCCCTAACCCCAATATTTACATGTAAAGATAGTCTCGTTTAGCGCTGTTTCGCATTATGCTCTACTTTTATGGAACGTATCCCCCGCGTTAAGCGGGGTCTTACTGTAGAGATATTTTAGACTCAGAATTTAGTCCTCGATAATCCACACATAATCGAATTGTTCCATCTTTCTTTGAGACGCATACAAAAGGATAAACAATCTTTGCATTAGATGGTTCTATCAAATCCTTGTCTAATAATTCCCTTATTTGACTTTCCACTTGAAGTTTTAACGATTCTGGTATTCTGTATATATGTGGCTGCTTCCTTCAATTCCAGGTTTTAAGATTATTTTGTGAGGTTGTACCTTAGCTCGTTTCAATTCACCATTAAATACAACCCTGTAGTCCTTTAGAACTGCTAACAGCTTGGTCTTTTGTTTCGGAGATAAATTTGACCATTCAGTCTTTTCTTCTAGTTGTTTCCATGTCTCCTTTATTTCTCCACGGCCTCCTAATAGTACAGGTTGAACTTCACCAAAATCTTCATCTGCTTCATAAATTATGCCCACTGTATTAATCGGCTGGATATATTTCCTTAGTTTATTCTGATGCACGTGACGGATGCTTCCATCAGGTAATTTTACAATATAGGAGTGTGGTGATTTTTGTTCTACAATTTCACCTGGACCTTTCCACCAGGAACAAAGTTTGTTAGTGGAGTCTGGAATTAATACGATAACTTCATCTCCAACACATAATTCTTTTGATTTGGATCTTAAATTATGATAATGTACATATTTTTCTTGTTGACTTTTGGTATGCTCATCGGCGTATTTCACAGCATTCTGCAACCGATTTCGAATCTTTTGAAGATAATCAGTGATTGATTCCCCAATACCTTGAGGGAGAACAACTTCATCTTCCCATGTGGATTTTAAAATAGCTAAAGGTGATGCTGGAGGTCGTCCATTAACTAATAAGTATGGTGAGACCCCAGTTGTAGCATTTGGCACTTCACGATATGCCCACAAGATAAAGGCAACTGCTTGTCCCATCCTCTACCTTGTGATCTTATAGCATGATGTAACCTTGACTTCATTGTGCCAATCCATATTTCTATCAATCCGTTACTCTATGGGTAGCATGGAGTAGAGAACTTAGGTACAGTTCCTAATCTTTTAAGAAATTCTTGAGTTAACTTGGCAGCAAAATTGGTTCCATTATCCATTGCAATGATTCGAGGAATACCCGTCCTCATAAAAATTTCCATAAAAGCATCACAAGTCGCTTTTGCTGTCAAAGATTTGAGACGAATTGCTTCTGGCTATCGACTGTGCTGATCCATAACACACAACACGTACTGATGTCACCTAGAAGACTTAGGTTCAATAGGCCCTAAAATATCTGCATTAACTACTTGGAAGGGTAATTCTGGTCTACCGACAGCTTCTATAGGTTCTCTGTCTTTCACTTGGCTTTTCCTCCTCAGTTGACAATAGTGACAAGATTCACACCCACGTTTTACGTCTCTTGGCATACCTTCCCACCAAAACGACACTGTAATTCTTTCTTTGGTTTTCCTGGCAGCCAATTTTCCTCCTGTTGGTGTTTCGTGAGCTAATTTTAAAATTTCTTTCCTTCTGCATTCTGGAACAACAAGCTGTACATATTTCTGTCCTCCCACATTGCCTGTGTGGTACAATAAATCTGATTCTAACCAGTAATTGTTCTTCCACTGTCTGGCATCTTCAAAGCAACGACTTAATGTAGTACAGGACAACTGTTCATTTCTTAATATCTTTGCTTGCGAACTTGGACAATTATTTTCTTCATCTCTAACAGTGATTATTTCTTCATTTAGCAAGTTACTTTCCACTGGAGTAGTTGAAACCTCTACTCCAGAATTTTCTATTTCAGCTGTTTCTTGATTTGCTTCTATATCTGTTTCCCCTTCCCTCCACATTGAAAGTGTTCTTCAAAACTTTATCTTTCTCGTGGCCATTATTTATTTCTTCTCCGAGATATTTTCTTCTTTGTTCCTTTAATAAACTGAAAACATTAGGAGTGATCAAAGCTTGCTCATGTAATCCTTCCACAACTGCAGCATGCACCATGATATACGGCCTGATGTCATCATCTGCTGACCAAAGACTAAGTGGAACAGAAACAAGCTTTCCTTCAACCGGAGATCCAATTGCAGGCCTCAAGTAAATTTTCCCATTTGACTGCAATATTTCTTCTGGTACCACCGACTTCCGCAGTACTGTAATTTTCGCACCACTATTAATGATCCCTTGAAACGCATGATCTCCTATATTTAAATCAACTCGAAGAAGTTCACCATCCTGATTGGAATTTCCCAATCGAAACTTGCATTACCTATCTTAATGCAAATTTCATTGAGCCCTTTCTTGCTTACTTCTTCAGTTTTACTCTTATTAGAAACATGTGATACGGTATTCATCTGCGGGCAAAATTTCTTTAAATGACCTTCTTCTTGACATTTATAACACTTTAATAGCTTTTTACCTGGAGCATAACTCGCAGTATTACTTCCGAAACGATTCTGTGGTCGTCGTTCTGGATTATTTTGATAACTGTAATATTCCTTCTTTTCGCTAAAACGTTTACTTCTGGTTTCAGCTGGAAAAGGTTTCCTTATAATCTCGTTCTGTTTTGTTCCATGTGAGCCTGGATTAAATTTGGAATAATTGAGAATTACTTGCGAAACTTTTTGGTATCGAAACTAAGAAATTATTAATTTTCCTCACCAATTCAGGTACTGGAAGCCAAAATTCCGTCTCTTTCAAAAATATTTGGGACCTTACATAAGTAGGCAAAGTCTCTTTTATTTTATCAGCTACAAGAAGTTCTTTAAGTTTAGCCAATGTTTCTACGTCTCTTGATTTTAAATATAGTTCTAATGCCGCTTCATCACGGGAAGCATACTGAGCATAACTTTCATTGCGTAATTTATAACAAGAATCAAAATTCTTCTTGTGTTGTAAGGGAGTTATTCTATTTTCTCTTAAAATGAAACTTTTAATTTTATCATACTGATCTAAATCTTCTTCAGATAGCATAGCATTTATTCCCTTAGCACGACCCTTTAAACACTGTAAAATAATTTTCCCTTCATACTGCTCGGGTACCTCATAAAGCTTAACATTTTTTCTGCATGATGGAAAAAGAAGGGCCATTCTTCTGCTCGTCCGGAGGATCTAAAATTACACCTTTCATTATATTTAAAAAACCTAGAAAAGTGTTTCCTAATTTATCCCGTCCATATTCGACAGTAATTTCCGAATTGCTCTCCTATTTCTTTTCTTTTAATTCTAATTCACGCATTTTAATTTCATGCTCACGTTCTCTTCGTTTCTCTTCTACTTCCCGTTGTCTTTCTTCTCGTTCTAATTCCCGTTTTCTTTCTTTTTCTACAGCTATGGTTTACTCTCTCTCTACCCGATCAGAAATTATAGTATTTATTAATTCTCGAACAAAAGACTCTTCATATTGTTTAGATTGTGTAATCACATTTTTTAAATCTATTATTTTAGCATCTGGAGGAATCTGTTCTCCTAACTCACTTGACAATATTAACAGATCCTCCTTTCGAGCTTTACCCAAGAATGCAAAGGCCATTTTAACAATCACCTTTTATTAGTTGAACCAATAAAAAAAAAAACACTTTCGTTTTCTTTGTTAGTATAAAAATAAATTAAAAAAAAAAAACTATTCATTCAAATACTTAATCTATATATCGAAAAAATTTATAGTTTAAATTTTCATTTCAACACATTGCCATTTTAATTATATAATGCAACTTCTTAAATGAAAACAATTTACAGCAAGCTAAACAAATATACTACTTAATATATATATAAATCATGATCTCAATTTAAATAAGTCATTAAAATAAATTCTAGTAATATATATTCATTCAAGTATCTTTGTATATTATATTTCACTTTAAAATAATATGAATCAGAATTATTAAAACAATAAAATATATATATCATTTACCACTGCAAGTACTTTCGAAAAATAAAATAAAACAAAATTTCACCTCTTAAGAGACTTAACACTTTCGGTTTTGAATCAAAATTAAAAATCTGCATTTAGTTACTTTATTACTTTACATAAATATTTAAACACACCAACAGTACATAATTAATATACCTTTTAACATTCAACAATTTCGATTTCATTATTTTAAAATGTAAACAATAAACAACTAAAAAAACATTAAAATTTTCTTGAAACAGATTCTTATTCAATGAGCTTCCATTGTTTAAATAATAAACACCATGTCATAATAGCAATTATGAAAATTCTAATCAAAAATATATATATATCAGGTTATATGACATTAAATTAAAAATGCTTTTCATCAATTTACTTTTCAATAATACAGCAGTTTTTAAATTAATACAAATAAATTAAGAAATGCACAATTACCAGCAAAATTATTATTCAGCATAAATTCGTGTTAAACAAATTCCAAAAACATTATTATTTTTTTACTAAATATAACCAGTTAGAGAAATAAACACTTTCTAAATATTAATGAATAAACATAAAATAAAACCCATAATATACTCTGAAATTGTATTAAACCTTAAATAATTTCTCTCAATTATTTTAAACATTATGCATTTGTTTTAGTTGATATTTCAAATATTTAAGAAATATTTGTTAATTTATTACATGCTATACTCAAACAAAACCTAAAAAGAAACTAAACGAAATTCCAACACAAAAATTTCCTTAATTCATGCATAATTAAAACAAATAATGGGTGGCTCTTAATGAAATGAGAGGCAATCAAAATATACGGACTCACTGCTTTGTAGATCCTTTTCTATAATTATTATAACATAATTTTTGTATAAATCCGGAACACATCCTGGAGAGGTGCGCCACTGTGATGTTCTCAAGATCCAGTCGTCTCCAGGACAGTCGAATAACACAAAACAAATTAATGATACACGAAACATTTATTTCACATTAACATACAAACAATGAATTCAGACATTTATCTAGACATTTTTAAAAACATTTAGTTTTACAACGACCGGGAGCGGACTTCCGCTACCCCCAAGAAACAGAACCAAGCGCACCGTTCTCCTTACTTCGACACGACTCTCGTCCCCATCTTAGTGTCTCTACTCCTGGCAGAAAACGAAATCAAAAGTACTCTTCCAGTTCACAGTCTGACTTTCACAGTCGGTTTAATGCAATTACAGTTAATGTTAATTATGGATGATATGGAATTATCGCTCAATAATGTCTAGTATTTATTGGATTAATGATATGCTTGTTAAATTTGTGATATATCGGGGCGAGGGAATATATTGATGCTTAATAGAGTATGTTGGATTGCAACATTGTTATAAGAGCGATTATCCTATTGGAAAAACTTCTTATGAAATTCTATTCATGAATGGCACTACAACTGGCGTTTAATCATCGGACTGATGTATCATTTTAACTTCAAATTGCGTAGGGTAAATATGAGTGCCTCCCCCGTCATTTAAAATTTCTTTTCAAGCATTACTGTAAATATAGATTTAGTGTCTTTGGCGACGTTCGAGTGTATTCCTTCCTATCAATACACGAGGGTCACTTGCATCAATACAAAACTGGCTTTCATCGTAAACCTAACAGATTTCCATTCCGTCTTGTGCACTCTAGTTAGATATCACTCACATAGTAAACGATAGTAATTAGAGGTTAGTGTCATGCACACGTTTGCCTCGGTGTTTTTAAAGTAACTTAAATAGCACAGCTCGTTATCCTCTGCTGCAGACGAAGTATCATGTGCCAGAGTTATACTCAGCACGCATTGGTCTTATTTTTCGATAGTATGCAATAGAGCCCCCCAGAAGAATTCTTTATTGTGCCTTCACTCGAACATGCTGCTAATTGTCATGCACTGTGGATACATTTCTTCTCAGTCTTTCTGCAAGATCACAGAAGAAACTTCCATCTTCTCCTAGCCATACTTAAATACTTCATTTGAAATTCGTGAACTGCTGATAGTAATTTCGTTGTCTTTTTAAAGACATTTGAGGCCAACATCAACTCAGTGATAACTAACGCCCCCTTTTGTTGTTGGGCAGCGAGCGGCCTACGGATAGAACTATATTTTGCCGGTCCGAACCAAATTAAAAGAAATATATATTATATATCCGACTCTCTTTTTCTATTTTGATTGAATATTTTTTCTTCCTTTTCTATAAAGGATAAATGGTTTCTTTTTACTTTCTTTTTGTTCTACAAAACGAAATCCAGCCATCGGATTTTACTTTTGACACAATTTCTAAGATTATTGATTGAGTATGGAAAGATTGCGGACATGTAACATTATTGTGAATAGTAGAATAATTAAAAGTATAACATTACTTGTGCTTCTTTGGATTATTCGTAAAATCCTTCAACCCCAAAATGGCTACTAAAAACGTAAAGTTGATTAAGAGTCACTTGCATTTACTAATGATTGGATTTGAAAATAATTTTTTACAGTTGTAAATGATAAAACCAATGTATCTCATCTGCAATGAAGCTGTAACAGTCTTCAAAGATTATAACTTTACCTATCATTTCAAATCTAAATTAGAATTTCAATTACGAAGCAATGTCCAAATAAAAAAATAAATAAAATGCAAAAAGTATCTTTGTGCAAAAAGTATCCAAAAAGTAAAAACTTTCTGGCCGACAAAAGTTTTTCAAACAAGTTACTATGTAGCATACAATATTGATAAAAATAAAAAAGCTCTCTGTACATTTTATTCAGACAACATTATCAAGGCTCATAAATTGACACATGAAACGCCTTAGAATTGACCAAGGCAATAAGATCTTCCATGTGCTGGAAATGAAGCACCACTCATTTTACCCCTGAACATCTACTTTCCTGCTTAGTACTTTAAAAAAAGGACTTGTTTCGAAGTCTTATTTTGGACTGTTTATTAATTTGTTGTTTTATTGATCTGGTTTGGCTTACTGGATAACCAAGTAGGATAAGAAATAATAAATTCTCCGTGATGCAGAGTTGGTTAAACGACACATGATCGAAATTTATGTTTATGTCCAGACAAGAAAAATTACTTTTAGACTGTAAGCTTATGTCAAAAAATAGTGACTTCTAGAATCGTAGCGATCGATAAAAATTTGACATCACAATCAGAATCAAATAGTGGTCAGTTTAAATTTTGTTCCGTAGCTATGGATGGATGAAAGAACTAATATGAAATTGTCATTATTTATAAGAGGTGTTGATGAGAACTCTGAAATTACCGAGGAAACGTAAATTGTGAAGCAGTGATGTTAAATTTGCAGCTTGAATAAGTTGAGTTGTAATCTAACAATCATCTCAAAGAGTTGTGTGTTTTCTAAATATGCCAAAATTAGTTTTACAATTCCTTATCTAAGTAAATTTCCGAAGTTTAATATCTCACTCCATAATATCAGTGTTATGTTTAGTTTACATACATAAGATGAAGCAATGATCTCAACTATAGACCTTAGCAAGAATTATTTCGGAACTTGACTGACAGATGAGCATATAGCCTCATTCTTTAGAATTAGTATATCTCACCTCGAAGCTGAATATAAGGAATTTTTATGGTTGAAATCGCAATTTCATTCATGTTATTAATATATTTAAATAATAATATTTCTATATTGTTTTTAAAATTTTAGAAAAATTCATCTTGGTCTTCTAAACTTTTTTAGATTTTTGGCTCATGACCGAAAAAGTAAGCCCTTCCTTTTTGTAGGATATCTTTTAAAACAAACTCGTTTTGCATCTTTATAGTGGTTGGCGCAGCTTGTTCTTTTAGGACCTTGCGCCATAAAACCTAACTAACCAATCAGCATGTTTATAGTGGTGCTATTAGTTCCACGTTGACACGTCAATCTCGTAGTTTGTATCGACATCAACTTTCAAACTAATGCTCAAACCTACAAATTTTGTTCTTCTGAAATAACTAAATTCCTTGGCGTTGATGTTTTCGCAAATGTACAAGCGACTAAAACTTTTTATAAAATTGATTTATAGGCAAAAGGAAAAGTTAATCTACAGACTTATTGAAAAGTTAAGATGTATAAGGAATTAGCATATGCAAATTCCACGGAAAATTGGCAAGGCGTTTCTATATTCGCTTCCGTGAAGATGGGTGCTTTAAAACTTGGAGTTTCCTTCCTTGTGACACGTAAATTTGTCCATTGTTTTCGAAAAGCCCTTCTAGACTGCATTACAACATTATCAATTCGCTTGGCTGTTCAAGGCTGTTGACAAGAGATGAAAGCTAAATAAAATATCATTTTATTCAATTTATGAATGCTAATTTCATATCCTCTAAATTTAAGTACATTTTTAATGTTAGGATACATTTGTTTAATTAATCCTGACTTTTATCTAATATTTTTTTACACTTTTTTAAAATGAAGAATAGAATAGCTTGAATTTTTCTTGCCTGCAAGTTAATATTATATAAATTTCATTTATATTTGCTTCTGTGTTGACATTCGTGGATGGAAAATTTTAATTACAGATGTCCACCCAAATATAAATAACATTTTCCAATAAATATCTTAGCGGAAAAAAAATTGTAAAAAATTGTTAATCTCAAGGTATTAAACTTCTCCTTTATATTGTGATCTGATTTTAAGTCAGTCGAATGGTCAGCGGTCTGACTTTTGGTGCAGTTGCACGAGGTTTCAATATTCACCTTGGATTTGGTTGTTTATAATGGTCTGCAATCTATTTTAAACTACCGGGAGTGGTCTAATTAGCTCCCTTATGCAAAACATGATTGTAAAACAACAAACCATTATTACCTAGACCAGGGATGGGCAAACTACGGTCCCCGGGTCAACTCCGTCCCGCCGGAAGGTTCTATCCGGCCTGCGGATAGAATTTTAATTTGCCGGTCAGAAGTAAATTAAAAGAAATATTCATATATTATATATCCATCTCCTTTTCTACTTTGTTTAAATATTATATTTTTTCTTTCTTTTTTTCAAAGAGCTGGTAATCTGTTTACATTCTCTATTTTTGTTCTACAAAACATAAATCAAAGGAAATAGCAAACACAGGCAGTTTTCAATCGGTAAAGAGTTAAAAGCGGAAGTTATTTGTTAGTTATATTTGTAGATTGGTGCCAACAAACGTTATCTTTTTCTTGTGGAGCAGACATATGGGAATTCAATATAGGTGAATTAGACCACACATGTGGCAGACTGCGCATTTTAAGCTCTATCTAGTGGCTTTTTCTTTTGGCGCGAGTTCTAATATTATTGATTGCGTGTTGAAAGATTGAGGACATATAACGTCATTGTGAATAGTGTGTGATGAAATTATTAAAAGTATAGCGTAGCTAGTGCTTGTTTGGGTTATTCGTGAAATATTTCAACCCCAAAAGGGCTACTAAAAAACGTAAAGTTGATTCAGAGTGCCGTGTTTTAATGATGAATGGACATGGAAATATTTTTTTTCAGTTGTAAAAGATAAACCAGTGTGTCTTATCTGCAATGAAGCTGTAGCAGTCTTCAAAGAATATAACATTTCCCGTCATTTCACATCTAAGCATAAGAATTCCAATTACGAAGCAATGTTCAAATATGGAGAAAAAAAAATGCAGTAAGTCTTAAAAAAATTATCAGGCCGGCAAAATGTTTTCAAGGAGGTAAACAGTATTCAAGAAGCAGCTACACATGCAAGTTACATTGTAGCATACAATATTGCTAAAAATAATAAAGCTCTCTGTGGTGGAGAGTTCGTTAAACAATGCATGCTCCAAGTTTGTGTGTTTTATGTCCAGAAAATTGATTTTTTGGACATAAAACACACAAGCTTAAACTTGAAAAATAATTTTGAGATTCTATCTCGAAAAACGGTGACTTCTAGAATGGAAGCCCTCGATAAAAATTTGGCATCACAATTAGAGTCAAAGATTGGCTAATTTTAAATTTTGTTCCATAGCTATGGATGAAAGCACTGATATAAATGATACTGCTCAATTAGTATTATTTATAAGAGGTGTTGATGAGAACTTTAAAGAACGCTTGCAAGCCAGTTCCTCAATAATTTTAAACTACAACGGGATATGATATTTTTCGTGAATTTCAGGAAGGGCTTTTAACTTTGAAAGCGCCTATAATAAATACATGTAATATTACGACTGATGGAGCACCAAATATGACAGGAAAAAAATCTGGATTTCTTGAATTCTTTAATCAAAATTATCCCGGGAACAATGTTGTTTTTCTACATTGTGTTATACTTCAAGATGCTCTGTGCAAATCTGCATTGAATATGAGACCCGTGCTTGATACAGTCGTGAAGCTAGTAAATACTATTCGATCTCGTGGGCTTACTCACAGGCAATTTCGAGATTTTCTTCAGTAAGTGCAATCTGAATTCTCTGATGTACTGTATTACACGAAAGTAAGGTGGCTTAGTGAAGAATGTGTTTTCGAGCGAGTTTGGCAGCTGAAAGACGACATCGTGTCTTTCTTCCATGAGAAACAGTGTTCTGTGGAGTGCGAAATGTTAAAAATACAAAATGACTTTCAGACGTTGTATTTTTCACAAATCTTCTTTGTCATATGAACAACTTGAATGTCAAGATGAAAGGGAAAAATCAATTTATCGACGATATTTGGTCACATCTCAAAGTTTTTTAACTAAAATTTAATATGTTTGCTGGGCAGCTAGGTAAGAACGACTTATCTCATTTCCCGAGGTTAAATTCAATACCCTCAGTAAATGAAGAGAACCTTAAGAATTATGAAGATAGCTTGAAAAAACTGCATTTTGAGTTCGAACGCAGATTTCAAAATTTCAGTGCCATTCAAGCAGAATTGAATATTTTTACCATGCCATTCAACGTAAATTGTGAAGCAGCGAGGTCAGATTTGCAGCTTGAATTAATTGAGTTGAAATCTAACAATCATCTCAAGCAATTGTTTCTAAATATGCCAAAGTTAGAGTTTTACAAATCATTATCGAAAGTAAGTTTCCCATATTTAATATCTCATGCCCAGAAAATCAGTGCCATGTTTGCTTTATCTTATATATGTGAACAAGTTTTTTTTAACTATGAACCTTAGAAAGAATTATTTCTGAAGTAGACTGACAGATGAGCATTTAGCCTCGTTCCTTAAAATCAGTACATCTCAGTTCGAACCTCAATATAAGGAACTTTTAAAAATGAAATCGCAATTTCATTCATCTCATTAATATATTAAATTGTAATGCTTGTATATTGTTCTTAAAATTTTAGAAAAATTCATCTTGGCCCGCCAAACTTCATTTTTTCGATTTTTGTACCGCGATCGAAAAAGTTTGCCCATCCCTGACCTAGACCCTTCCCTCATACATATTGATCTATGGCCATCCCTGTAGAAAATGGAAACGAATCTTTGGTTTCAGAGCAGAAGGAAATCTCTCTTCTTAGTGGATTTTTCTTATTGTCTTGGCTGAAGGCATAAAAATATTTGCAGGCCACACATGAAATGTCAGCTACTAATTGCTGCACCCTGGATTATTAATTAAATACTATTTCAACTTATCTTCAGTAAGTAATATTTTCGTTTGAATGGTGTCATGAACTGCTATACCAGAATATTATGACATAATGTTTTCGGTCATAATTGGCCTCTGTATAAATACCACAATAGTCATATTTGAGTTCAAAGACAGTGCGAATTTTTTTAACTGCTACTTAGTATTGCTATACTGGCTCTCTTTCTGGTATACTAATTTCGGTATATTTCGGCATTTTATTTCTACAACCCTTAATACATATTAAAAGTTCTTTAATTATCCAGCGTTTTTTCCCCTTACTTTTAGATCTTGATTGCAGTAAGATTTCCACTGGACGTGCATGTATGTAGCCTATCTTATACTCATTATTACTCATTTCTATTATGAAACGAGTACTCATTTCATTAGTATTTATATTATGAAATATATAGTACTATATCCTATACATAGTACTATTCATTTCATAGAATATCCAATTTAACTACCAAATGTTATAAAACTGAATTATCCATTCTCTTGATTTATCATCCGTGGGTACGCTTGAACACTGATAGAAAACGACTACTATGTGAAACAACCTATACATTTACTTTTCTTTTTCTCAAGTGGAGATGCTCTATGTAAGCCTATAGTAGTATATAGGCGAATGACTGCCTATATAGGCAGTCATTCGCCTACAAACATTATAGCTGTAATGTTTAATGACAAATATTAGTGGTGGTAAAGGCGACACTCATCACAGACTATAGATTTCAATTTAAAAAATATCATGTTTTATTTAATATTTAATTAGCTACTTAAATTAAGAAAAATATATTTCATAGTTATATAGAACTTATTATGAATTTGAAATACTATGAAATTTGAATATAATTTCATAACTTCTACTAGAAATTATGTTTATAGAAGCTGAGAAACTTTACAGCTTTGAAGGCATACAAATTAACAACCTTTGCACTTTTAGATTGATACAAACGAGATGTTTTTTTATTGCTATATAAATATAAATGTGTTTGCTGCTCAGAAATATTGTTTGCTAACCATGACAGCAAAAGAAATATGTTATACATTTGAGTTTTAAATAATTCTATTTTTAATTTATATTTTTATCATTTCAGGTTACTTCAGAGCAGCATTTGTTTCAATTTCGACTGCCAATTATAGCAGAAAGAAAAAGAGATTCGAAAAAGAGAATTATTTAATGTATTTGTTAACATCGCATTAGAGTGGACAGACAAGTTTTTATAATCTGAAATATGTTTAGATAATTTTAAATTGTTATTTATATACTTTTTAAAAAAGATACACTTTACACGAATATTATATATATATATATATATATATATATATATATATATATATATATATATGTGTGTGTGTACTGTCTACCAATAAGTATTTGGACACCTGTGATAAAAAAGAAAAACTAACTTTATTACAAATCAATAGTTGGTAGAGCCTTCACGAGAGGCAATTACAGCGTGAACCTTCCGGGGCATACTTTTCACAAGTCTTTGTATTAGAGCTAGTGGTGTTGTCTTCCACTCGGCTTGAAGTAGACATATTACTTCCTTCACTGATTTCGGACGGGTATTGCACCCAGAAATTCAGAGATCCAACTCGTTTCAGAGGTTTTCAATGGGTGCAGATCTGGGCTCTGGGCAGGCCAGTCCATTCGATGAATTCCATTGGCACCATACCATGCCTTGGTTAACCTCGAAATATGACAACTGGCATTGTCATCCTGAAAATAACAAGGATCCAACTCATAAAATTCCACAACGTAGGAAACACATTGTCTTCCAAAATGGTGCACCAGGTATCAGCGTTGAGCTTACCCTGAATGGGGACCAAGGGTCCAGTCCATACCAGGAGAAACACCCCCAGAACATAATTCCATCTCCGCCGATCTTGATTTGGCGCAGCTTGTCCATATTTGGACCTTGCGTAATAAAACCCAACCAACCAACCGCCGAACTTGATTGTTAGCACAATGCATTCTGGCAGGAGACGTTCTCCAGGCAGACCCAGAGCCTACCATCCGAACAGTAAAGGGTGAACCTTGATTCGTCGCTCTAAATTACCTGTTTCCACCGATATACGGTCCAATTTCAATGTGCTTCGCACCACATTAACCAAGCACCTTTGTGATCAAAGGCTTATGGGCAGCAGCCCATAAATCAAAGGCTTATGTGTCCTACACGATATATACTGGCGGAGGCCATGGCGTACCTCAGGACCGCTGATATCGTCATTTGCATTGATGTCCAAATATTTATTGGTAGACAGTGTATTACAAAAATAAGCTTTAATAGAATTTTAAACTTGTAGTGAAGAAAGTTTTAGCTTTATTAATTTGGAGTTTAATAGTTTAAAAAACTTTAGATTTCTTTAAATGGAGTTTTTGATTTTTTTTTTTTCGTTGAATAATACCCGGGTGGTTTTCATATAACCTAAGTTTTAAAAAAAAAAAAAAGGTGAAAATAAATTATTTATGCTTGTAGACTACAGAATTAAAATTTTAACATTTAAGAAGGCTTTATTTGTAATTACTAAGCTTCCTTACAGTGCATAGCAAAAAATTTTATAAAGCATTTTATTATTTTCATTTGCAAAGAAAATGTTATGCTTGTTGCTAAATTAATATCTTTAATTATTAGAAATAATTTGCTTTTTAAATATTTTTTATTTATAAATTATGCATATGTATATATACATACGAGAGCTGTAAATTAAGTAATGGCAACATAGGTATCAATAAATTTTTAATGAATTTACAAGTACAGTTCTTCTTTTTGAGCTTGTCAGATATGTGGCACCTCTGCATTGTTGCATTTTGTAAAATGCTTCAAGTACAAGTACAGTTGTAGTACATTCCTTCTATGTAATCACGTGCAAAGCTTATAACATTTTGTCAAATGTCGAGGCCTTGTTGACCAGTGGCAAGGTGTTTATTGTTGATGTTAGCTACCGAGCGCTGTACTACGTGGAGTAAAGAGGAAACGTCATGAGATTGGTAACCTCGGGGCGGTTCCTTTAACTTTGAAAACAAATCGAAGTCATAAGGATTCATGTCGGGTGAGTAGAGAGTGTGATTCCGGATTTCCCAGTGCTACCGTCTCAGTAGAAGAGTGACATTGTTTGTGAATAGCAACGAACATTATCATACAATACGATTGAGAGATTGTTGTGCAGTAAACGTAGACGGACGTTTGCGCAGCATAGCGTGACGCATATGGTGCTTTAGAAATCGGCAACAGTGATCTGCGTTGACAGTTTGTTCTTCAGGTACAGCATGTGTAAAAATGGACCGTCCCATCCGTATGCCACAATCAGCATAAACTTCATCCGACTGGGTTCCTGTCGAAGTTTCTGTGAATGTGGCGAACCTTGTAGACGCCATTCATTTGAGTAATGCTTTGATTCAGGTTCACAGGCTCGTGCCCATGTCTCATCACTCTGCAGAAATCTCCTTCATTGCGGTATTTCCCCTAGTGGGTATCAGCCAATGCAGATCGGTGCCATTTCTGTGCTAGTCGATGTGGAACCAGCGAAAAACAATTTTCTTAATGTTGAAAGATTTCTTCACTATGCGCCACACCGTTTGATGACTCAGACCAATCTTTAAGGATAATTCTCGGACAGTCCATAGGCGGTCTGTGGTAAAGAGACCGCTCAGTATGTCAATCTGCTATGGAGTGCCATTGCAAATCCGCAGTCTCATTCCTACCCGAACAAAATATTTGAATCCATTAATGTACTGTCCTATACGGTAAAGCCTTTGTGCCATAGGCTTCCACTAATCCTCGATAGCATTATGTTACATTTTTGCCACAGGCAACCTTGATTTTAAGCCATGACCGCTGATCACCTTTTGAAAACATGCTTTGGCCACCCCTGTCTAATCTTTTGGGATCCAGGGTCTACTCCACACTTAAAAAATCGAAGACAGAATGGCAGAGCTAAATTAACGTACATATTTATTTTCTATAATAAGAAGAAATGGTAAATTATGTAATTTTTCTAAAAAAATTTAATATTTACAAAATAAAAATTTACTGACGAAAATAATCAAAATATTCATATATCAAAAACTGATCATCCTATTCACTAGTTGAAATTTGGCTCTGTATATCTTCGACAAGTTTATCATATTGTGGCTGGTACGAACTTATTGAACGAAATTAAATGTTCATGAACACGAAATTAAATGTTCATCTGTTAAATGCGACCAATGTTAGTTTTTTGTTAATGGTTGAAAAAGCAGATTCGCTAAGATATCTCGATCCAAAGTATGATTTCAAATACAAAATCAATTCGTAAATATTTGGAAACGTTTCTTCAGAAATTAATTTCCAAAAATCAGTATCGCTAAATATGGTCTGGATTTAAGAAATATATCGCATCTTAATTTAATAATTTCTTCCTCGACCGTGACTGATGTGATATCTATTAAATGTCCTTTTTTTTCAGATATTCCAGCAATGTTGACATTTTAATTGAAAGAAATATTCAATTTTATGATATTTCTATTTAACTTAATTAAGTCTGTGAATCTTCTTTCAAATTCTTCAAACATAACAAGTAAGTATTAAGTGAAATTTTAGAAGTATCGGTTTAGATTATGGATGCACTCTTTCTCCATGTTTTTGAAGTTTCTCAATTCATGTTTTCTTAATTGAGATGCATATCTTTCTATAGTTTCTTTGAATTTTTAAATCGCGCTCGTCATGTCCGTTTTAGGTTTTAAATCGTAAATATTTGCACAGTTTGTTTAGGGTTTTAAAGGGTAGGCTGTAGTAAATTTTTATTTTAAATAATTCATTGATTCTATGTCATAAGTAATAAATTAAATTGTTAATATCAGAGGTCATTATAGGAATGGTCGTGTGGACTACCTAAAATGTCTTAACGGTCTATCAATCGACCGCGGTCGACGTCTTGGCCACCCCTGATATATACAATTAGCTTCGTTCAAATTGCAGTTCTGCTCATAAAATGTGGTTTTACGAATAGATCAGAAAAAACAAATCGAATGAGTTAAAGAGCAGATTAATATTAACTTGTCAGTCAATATTGAAGTTGAAATTTATTTCGTCTACATCCAATAGCTATCAATAAGCGATATATTGATTAAAATATGAATGCATTAGCTACAATGTTTGACAATAATTTTCCAAAAATAGTTTAAAAAAAAATTATATGGGATAAATAAATCTTTGGACAGTTTGTTTTGGGCTTAAAGCGTAGGCTGTAATAAATTTTTATTTTAAATAGTTCATTGATTCTATGTCATAAGTCATAAATTAAATTGTTAATATCTGAGGTCATTATCGGGATGGTCGCGGGGACGTCTTGGCCACCCCGCTTTAGAGCTATGGTAAGAAACTCCTCACGTTAACGCCACACAACAACTACCCTTCTAAGCACATCGACTTTTTTTTACTTTACACAGCAAAAAACAGTGCCACCTCACCTTTGCCATATTCTAGTTGCGCATGCCGACCTTTCTGCGAGTTTCAAGGTTATGTTGCCGCTATTTAATTTACAACCCTCGTGTGTGTGTATATATATTTATTAGCTTTTTTCATCCTATCGTGCTATTCAATTTAATAATTAAGTTGGTTTTATTAAATTTTGAATAATTTGTTTTCAATTTTGTTAATGAAATTTTATTTATTATATTAAAAAAAAAGTTTTTAGAATTTATAAAATTTTCTTAAGCCAAAATTATTTTACTTGATTGTTGATTGTGAATTATGTGTATTTTCTCTCAATTTATTAATTAATTATATGTTATTAATTTTTCATGCATAGAAATTATACGCTATTACTTTTTCAGTTTTAATAAATTTTTCTTCTTGTGGTGTCTTTATTTCCCTCACATAACACACGATGAGTATGAATTGTGGTTTCTATAAAATAATATGTGTTTGAGATATTTTATTCTATAGCAAATATTTAAGTAGAAAAATGTTTACTTAGGTATAAAGAAAGAGTCTACAGGTAGATATAAATTGATCTTAATAATAAAATTTTATTGGATAAAAATTTTGCGTAACTATATAACTATATTTTAGAAACTTAAGTAAAATGCATACAACCACTGACAATTAGTTATACTTGAGAGATTTTAATATTCATCATTTGTTTTGCCTAGATTTATTTCAAATAACAGAAACAATTTGTTTTCATAATTAAACAATTTTACTTTCTCTTAATTTATTTTGGTACGCAGCTCTTATCACATTTTAACTGGATTACTTTGTTTAAATCTCGGAAGAAGAGATTTTAAAATATTAAGTTAAAATTCTGTAATGTATTGAAAGCTAGAAAAGATTAATAATTAGTAGAACAATTTAATATTAAAACTTTCCTATCTGAAATGTAGATTTTAGATATCCCATTACAAAACACCAATTAATACCATTTTAAAAAACTCGCTTTTTTTTGTTCAGTTTGAACTATGTATAATTATAGGAATCTTTAGTACTTAAATGGCAAATAAAAATTTTTACCCTCAGTTCATACAAAATAAAGTACATTTTTTGCTTAATATTTAGTTTTTTTTTATCAACTCTTAGAACATGCATTGCATTTTAATGTGTTCTACAGTATTCGTTTAAAAACAGTATTATGTTCTTAAGTGCACACAGTAATATTGTAGGTCCTTAATATTTATAATTTTGTGGCTTAAGAGCAGAAAATTTAATACTGAACCTTTGCTTAATGAAAAATGACATAACAGAATTAAAAACTATGCATTGGATATTTTGTCATCTATTGTGAAAAAAAAATAGTTTTGGCATTATTTCTTTTAATAATTATCGGTGTCTTACAAATATACCGAATTAATGTGGACTATTTCGTTCGCTGCGCAATCGAAATTCAATGAGAATTAGAGGAAAAAGAAACAAAGTCATTTGTTTTCGTTCGTTCCCAGAGGTATCATTTCACATGGAGGACATAGCGACTGCGACATATTTTAAATGCCCCTGCTGCCATTAGCGAACACTACAGATCTTCCATTGGGTCGGGATTCGAACTCATTACCTTTTGCTAGCTCGAAGAACACCCTAACCAATCAGACCCCTGGAATTGTCAGGTGTGACACAGGGCTTCACTTTTTATTAATGGAATTTTCAAGTATGGTAGAGGAAGTTGTGCAATTTATTATTCAAGCAGCTTTATATGATTAAATGCAGATTGCTCATTATCAATCAGTCAACAACTAATAAAGGATTATGAGACACAAATCGCCATATTTTTAATTTAAAGTTAACGTTAATCAAGAGCGATTGCCGTATGCTTTTTTTAATCATTTTGAGATTGGGTAACGTGATAATTAATATCATTCCAAATCTTAAACTTTTGTTCGATAAATTATAAAATTAAGCTTAAAGTTAAGAGAAATTAAGATTGAGTGAAAAGTATATATATATATATATATATATATATATATATATATATATATATATATAATATGCTAAACAATAGTATTACCTTTTTTATTTATTTTTTAAAAAAAAGAAAAATCCTCTTACAGTGATTTTTATTAATGAGAACAGAATACATTGTATTTCACAATTTTTAAACTGCTCATTATTAAAGGATTTTTGTTTCATTTCCTACTGAAAAGTTTTAAAGAAATTTTGTGCGTTTCAATTGTTTTCTCTATTGGGGGAAAAACATTCAGTTAATTTATTTTCTTAATATTTTTCTCGTTTTCAATTACATTAAATAATATATTTAAAATTTGTATAATCTTACAGTTTTAAACACTGTTATTAAAAATACTGATATTTTCTTGTAATGTATGAAACGCATAATTTCACTTCAACATTTTAACATGCTAATACCATAAAATAATAAAAAGCACACATTATTCAACTATATTATACTTCAACCAACAATAAAAACATTCCCTTATTAAAAAAAAGATGGAAATAAGATAACATCATGTACAGAAAAGTTTTAGTAGTGGTGCCATCTTTTGACACGAACAGCTGCTATCGTCATCTGAACATTTTTATATGGCTAAAATCAAAATTTCTTAAGAGTTATCGTAAATATGAAATAGATAGTTTGAATTAAAAGTAATAGTGTAAGTTGCACTGTTTAATATATTATTTTAATCTCAAAATGACTGCTACTTACATTTTAATATGCAGACTGAATTTTGTAATATTTAATCATTTTGCTTAGAGAATTAATTTTTGCTTTGTTTCTCAAAACTCTTAAACTACGTATTTTTATATTTAAGCGGAAATCATGGTTATGGATTAATGCTAAGATTTTGAAAAACATCTTTTTTAAAGTTCAATGTAAATTGTAATAATAGTATTGTTACGATAAATGTGTATTTGTCGAAAATAAATCGCACTTAAAATAATTATTAGTTTTTAAATTAATTTCAGCAATGATTTTCCATCATAATTTTCGAACTATAAAATTATTTTATTGAAATAGAAAAAATTCTGAGAAAGTAGATTATAATTCTACAAGGTTCTTAAAATATCGTGAAAGGAATATGAGAAAAAATCTGATAATTTTATTTCTGATCAATAAAAAGAAGGGAGAAAATTGATAATATTTTATAAATCTTAAATTTCTCATAAGTTTTGTGGAGAACAAAACTGTATAAGAAATATTTATTTGGTAAGTATGGAACACTTAATTCGTTAACAGAAAAGACATGGAGCTAGTAGGTGATTTTATATGATGCAGCAAATATGTTTATCCAATTATTATGACATAATTATATCATCCTGTATCGAATAATATTCTATGAAACTATATACATATACTCACACACTCAGTAAAATAAGGTCCAACTATAATAATTTATTTCACTTTCTATTTAACGCTTTAAAAATGTATTCATCGCTAACTCTTAAAAATTTTCAATTCAGAAAATCAACAAAAATATAGAAAATTGTATCTCAAATCATGTTTTATTTTTATTATCCCAAAGAAAAGTGCTTTGATAAGCAAATTTTGAGCATAAATTATCTACCAGTAATTTTTTAGATTGCTTTATCACACAAGACAACGACGTTCTTAGAACATATCCGATGTACAATTTTATTAGACAATCATGATTTAATTACAACATTTCAATTTACTTTTAAGAGTTATCTATTAAATAAAAAAACCTTTGATCTTTTTAAAATATAATTTAATTAAATTTATTTAATAACAATTTTTAGTTGTTCATAAACGTAAATTTCATTTACTATAGTCGTATAAATATATTGATATACATTTAATTATGTTTCATTTAATATTCTGAAGTAATTCAATTTAACATTTGTAAGTTAGAACAACCTTATTATTTTAAATTGTTTGACAAAAAATAATGCCAAATGTGCAAAGTAATGAAAAATATCAACAATTTTACTTTAATAAATATTTAAATATTTTTCTTATCTGTTAGCAGAAATAACATTTAAGCTTTGATTAAAAGTAAAATTAAGTATATTACATTGACAAGTTATATTCATTCTTTAGATTTTACATTTAAATAATTTTAAAGTTGACTCAAAATTTTATTATTTGAACAACATATATTTTGCAACAAAAGGCTAAAATCATCAGTATCTAATTATAGTGATATTTCTACAAATTTTCTGCTGTAACTCTATAGTTCTGTTAAGATACCCACCCATCCATATATTCATTTATAAATTCAAAAGAAATAACCGAGGTGGAAATATGCCTCATGGTTCAAAAACAGAACCTTCCTTGACGGGCAGTTTATACCAGATTAGTTAGTGATCATGGCCACTTCTTTTCAACTCTTGTATACTTTGAATGTTTACTATTTGCGTAACTAATTTGAAGTGTGTCTTATATATAACTTAATCTTAATTATTTCTTACACACAAAACTTCTAATTCATTACATAATCAGCAGAGTTTTTAGAAACTAGAACAGTGTAAATAAGACATTAGTTCTACATCCATAAGCAGTAAGTTTTAACGAAAGCTACTGTTTCGGAGTTATTGAAATGGAACTCACAAGAGCTTGTAATTGGCTGAGGTAAGTCAATTAGCAATTTCAAGATTGGTCTCCAAAGTAAGCAAAACCATTGCGACGACATATTAGAATTCCAAAGATACAAAAAAGAATGTTCACAGAGGTTCTATTGTTTTTTTTTATCATTATAATGTTTGTTAAAAGAAGTATTTAATTTACTTAGAAATTCATGATTATTTTGGATAAATGTATGCATTTCTATGAAAGATGTAATAGGTAAAAGAGTATGTTAATAAGAACATGGATTGAACAACTGGTTAATTTATACAGAATTGAATGAAAACATTTAATTCTATTTTAACTTTATTTGTTACTTATGCATTATTCCGTCAACCATTTTTGTAAAAATAATTGTCACATAATTTTGTAGCTTAGTGATAATCTATATTTATTTAACTTACATTTTTAATTTATGATTAAAACTTTGGAAATTTAATTTTAAATAAATAGTTGAAAAGATTATTTTATATTTAAAAATATTTTCAAAAATTATTTAAAAAAAAAATCTAGGTTTGCATATGAAACTATAAAAGCAAATTAACTCAGAATTCTCTTCCATTAAGTAGCTATATTTTTGTCTAAATTATTGACTATACGTTTCATTACTTTAACTCAATTAATGGAATCAAAAGTAACTATTAATTGAATTTAAAAAATTCAATATTATTTCATAATTAAACAGTTAGTTTGAATACTTTCTACTCTTTTGTAACTCTTTTTTTTTCGGCAGATTTTCATTTTGATATGTAAATGATAGATTTTATATTATAAAATACTGCAATGTAACACTTTTTATTGACTTCTTTAATATTCTTAAAAAGATGTATAAACTTCTAAGGAAAAAATATTATTTGAAAACATGAGCATTACAATCGTTGTCAATAACTGGAAAAATTTCCTTGCCAAGTTAATGACGTTGAGTTTGGAATTTTGTAAACAACTCTAATTTGTGTAAATTGATTCTTTCTGAATAATAACAAACTTAAAAATATAGAGAAAAATGTAACACTGTTTTAAATAAACAACCCTAAATAAACGTAACCGTATAAATATAAAATTTGTGTACCATTATCTTTTTTATTTTATCACAATACCATTGTGTAATGAATGATGAAGAATGGTATCAAATATGACAAAATTCCTACATTTTCCAAAAATTTAAAAATGCAAATTAGAACAATTAATCTGAAATATTCTGAATCTTAGAGAGATTCGTAGTTCTTCATTTTGTTAAGTGTGTTTCCCATTAAATCCCATTTTCTTTCTTTTGATGAAATATCTATAGTGAACTAGTCATGTGAGAACCAGTTTCCATATTGAAGAGGTATTTTTTTGTTTCATGCAGAAATTTTATTACGTTGAGATTCTAATAAAAGCTTTAATTAAAAATAATAGATTTTACAATTTGCTATTAAATGTTGAAACAAGTTTTTATTTTATTTTCATGAAAAGTAGGGATTTTAAAAACTTTGTCTAAACACAAACAAAATATAAAAATTATCTTTTGTCAATTAATTGGCTATTTTTTTTTAAAAAAAGCTATGGTTTTAATCATAAATCGATTGTGTTACTTAGTTTTACAATAGGCTTAAAATTAAAACTATACAAAGTAATATTTTTCCTTTAATTATTTGACTGTTTTCTTTATTTAAAAATGTTTCTAAAATCTTTACTTTTGAATTGATATCATTGTATAAATTTGTGTTTGTACAAAATATTTTCAAAATATATCACATATTTTCTAAGAAAATTAATCTTTCATTAGTTAATTCCTGATTTTCTTTGTTTGAGTGCTCTGAATTTAGGAATTTGTATTGATAGTGTTTTATTTTTGTAGATGACAAATCTATATACATTTTGCATGCACTAATTAATGTGCTATAGTTCCAATAATTATTACAAAATTTTAACTACAGAAAAACATTCAAATTTGTTTAAGAAAATAAAATATTTAAATTTTTATCTCTTGGGATTTCATTTTAAATTAGGGATTTAATATCTACTCAAAAATTTTTTTCAATTTTGTGTGTGTGTATACTTATATTACTCTTGCTAATTTTATCTTATACTAAACAAATAATAAATTAATCCTTTTCTTTATTAATATTCGTAAAAATTAATGTATAATGCGATGGCGAAGAGTTTTATTTCATATATATAAAAGATAATTTTTCTTATTTAACTAAGTGCCTTAATTTGCTTTGTGGTTGGTGTTAAATATTTTAAAGTGATTTTGTGAAGTTAGGTATGTGGTTTTGTAATTCATAAAAAATAGAGCAAATATTAATTTCAATTAGATGTTTTGCTTTTATAAAAAAATGTTAACTTAAATTATTTTCATTATTTTTAAAAAAATTAGAAAAAAGTGTTAATTGAATTATAGTTTATGATATCATATATAAATTTTGATTTTCTCTATAATTTTTGAAAAAAAAATTGTATTTATTGAATTTGATTTATTGCTTTACAAACTATTCAAAAGTAACATTCATTACACTAATTTAAATAATTCCTACATATAATTTTATTGAATACTGTGAATTTTGATGTTTATTTATACAAAAATATTAGTATTTGATATGCAAAATTAATTTCTTTAAAATTTCATGGGTATAAAAATATAGTGAAATAATATACATCAAATAATTTAATAGCAATATATTGAGTTTTAAAGTAAATATAATTTTTATTAGAAAAGTATAATATCTTATAGAGAATAGTTAATAAAATATATCAGAAAAGCACTATAAAATAAAGTATATCTATCTAATATGTGTTTAGAGATATAAAATAAATAATCGTACAAATATTGAGAGTAATAAATTTTCTAATTCAGTTATTTGGTATTATTCTGCATGACATTTTCGTGGGTATTTAATCATGTGACTAATTTGACCAGTGAGCTTTGATATTTGACTTATGAATTGAATATTACCATTGGTTCAGTTACTTTTTCTGTCGTGTGTTATCAGTGAATACCACACTTTCTAATTCTCCTATTGAGGTTGTTACCTGGTAGTTATTGAAATACAGGTTAACCTCTTGCTCAAGGTTAAGGGTTAAATATCACAATCTTATTATTAAAATTCAGTGAGCCATGCAGTTTATAATAAATAAACAGTTTTATAATAATAGATGGCATTTTATGTTGATGAAGGACAAGTTATTATAAATTATGTTGCTTTTCAAATTAATTATAATATCAAATAATTACTTTACTTTTACAAGATTTAAAAAGTGAACATGCAACTCAAAGAAGATAAATTAATGAAATTGAAATAGTTTGCAGTAAACAGATAATTAAAAATTTAATTTTTCGAATCATTTTTTATTATTACCAATGAGAATATAAAAACAATATCTCTTACATTAAAGGAATTTAAAATATTTATATTAATAAATAGAATTATTTAAAATTTATGTAATCTTGTGACTCATGCCAATTATAAGCATTGAAGAACTTTAAAATTGAAATTTATTTTAATTTTTTAAATTATATAAAATTAAATCAAAAATTTATTTTAATTTTAAAGTTATTAAAATGATTTGGGACATTAATAAATTTCTATAATAAGTATCAAATACTTTCGATTTCAAATATATTTGAAATAGGCTCTCTCTGTTGTCTTAAAACTAAATTGAAAATAAATAGCTTAAATAGTTCTTGCATTAAATAAATTCAATTTTGCCTGAATTGCAAGAGAAAATGTAATATTTGTGTCTTATACTTAATAAAATTTATTCATAATTTACAATGTAAAATACTTAAAAAATTCTACGTTGTGCGGCATAAATAATTAAAATTTTGATTTAAGTAATCTTTTCATGCATGAAATCAACAATTTTTTAAATAATATATCTCTTAACATTCACTAATGAAAACCTAACTCTGATGATTAAAAATTCAATAGCAGGAAGGACTGCCGGGAAGAGACAAGTTGCTTCCATACAATAGATATCAATTTTATTTTTTCCGGAGGAAAAATGGAAATATGTGTTAAATTGGTGAAAATTTTAAGACATTTTTAATTTTTTAAAATAATTTAAAAATATTTAATGGGTAAAAGATATCCATATTGATTTATTTTCATTTTTTTCCATTGCCAAATAATTACTCTATTTTTTTCTTTCACAGAATCTTAATTTGATAAGAGATGTCTTCAATATTTAATTCACGTTTTAAGTCCTGAAGAATCCTAAAATGATGCCCAAAAAGTCGATGCTCTTTATATTTTATAAATTAAATGTTAAATTATGACTACTTTATTTCCAAACATAATAATTACATCAACGAGCTAATAATAGAACAGCAGCAACTATAAAAAACTAAAACATAACAAAAAAAGAGAAGATATTGTCCGCGAAACTTCCTTATTGCGGCTAGCGCCATCTATCCTACGTTTTACAGGTAAGGTAGTTGGAATTATAGCCGCTACAAAATAAGTTATTTATTTTCTATGCTCCCAAACATTTTACATTTGAAAACTGTTCAAGCAATATACTAGTATTTTGATAGCTAAAGGATATAGCTATCAAAACATTGCTATATTGGAATTTAAAATAAAATTTTAATAAAATACGCAAAAATATTATTCAGCTAAGTTTTTTTCATCAACTTTCTCCAGGACTTAAAAAATGATAAACCAAGGAATTCACTCAAGTGAGGTTAGCAAAATCGAGGTTCTATTATCGAAAATTTCGTTTTACTTATATATATATATATAAGTGCAAGAGCCGGGATGAGATTTCTGATTACAGTTATATATAATAATGTCAAAATTGCATCACTTGGTGTACATTATAATTAATAATGATTGTTCCTACTAAGTGTGTAAAATCTATTTTTGCTTCATAAAAAGTGTTTACATTCGGCAATGTTCAATAGAACTGTATAAAAACAAATTCTATAAAAACAAATTTCAGTAAAAATACTTTTAGCTCTTTAAATAATTGTGATACTTTTCAAAACATATTAGGAACAAAATTTTATGAGCAAAATTTGCACAAAAATAAATCCGGCTTTTTACTAAGTTTATAGCCACTGTGGCCGGGTTGGTTAGGGCTTTCGTAAAATATGTCTGGTTGCAATGTTCTCCACGTTCCCATTCCATAATAGCTCTGGGGGTGTTAAGAGCCAGGACTTGGGTCCTCTCTGGCTTTCAATCTCTAAATTGGGAGACCCTGATGGTGCTGCTATCTATGAACCAAGTCGTACTAAAGGGAATGTACGTAGGGTGTGTCCTGTTTAAAAAAAAATACGGAAGGTGCTCTTTTTGACTTTACTCGCCCAGTCCCTAACGCTTTAACTTGGCTTCGCCAAATGTCATGAGTAACAGCAACTAAGTTTATGACTTTTTTTCTTGCATTATATTTTTAATATGTTTTTTCGTAAGAGATTATTTGGATATAAAAATGTTCGGTATTTTGTCACTAAAATTTATTTGTTTAAGACATTAATAAATTGTTTTTCCGTTAATACTGTTTTCAATTTTAATCTTTAATTAATTAAAAATTAAGAAAAGTAAGCTTTAATTTAAAATATTTTATTGAATTTCCCATATTGTAATTATAGCATTTAGAAGAAAATTATTCAAATAACATATTTTACAATCTAAAATATATTAGTTTTTATGCTTAAAATAAGCAAGTTATACATTATTTATGATACTATTAGGTATTTAAGATAACAAAAAATATATACTGATTAATAACAACAATTTGTATCAAGCGCTTTATAGTTTTTCTAAAATTTCTTTACTTTTAAAATTGCTGAAAATAAAAATTATCTTTATAACTTCAATACATCTGAAACATATTTAAGGTATGGAATTAATAACTACAATTTATCCATGATTAAATACATTTTTTAATAAAATATTATGATAAACTCTTACAAAAATTAAATCTAAACATTGTAAATTTTTAACATATTATTTTGTTTGATATTTTAAGAACTTTCTAATAAAGTTACATTATCAATGTTAAAAATGCAGATAAATAATTAAAGAAACATTAAAAATGGTATAAATTTTTAATCACTTAAGCATATTTTATATTCATATCTTCTTAAAACTTTAACAGAATTAATTTAATAACTATATTTAAATATTTTTTCTCATTCAAGACTTTTGATCCTTATAAATTGGTTCATAAGTGAGCCACATTTAAAACTTATGTTGTTGTTGTCTTGTGTTAGCTAAGCGGACAGTGTGGGGATGAGCTGTAATTTGGTGTGGAGTCCGACTTCTTTAGTACACATGCCAGTGGTACCTGTTTATAGGGTAGGCAACCATTCACACAGTCCATTAATACAAGGAAAGGACAGAGACGGGAAAGAGAGAGAAAGTACATTCATGCTTGAACCGGGATTCGAACCCAGAACATCGCCACCTACAGTTAGGCAGGCACCCTGGCCACTGGACAAGGCTATGAAATTCATTACATGATAAAATAATGCTGTAGATGAAAGCAAATTAATTCTAAATCTGATTTGATTTCGCAGTTCTTAACTTTGCTGAATTCACATTTCAATTTTAGGATGCAATCTCTAAATGATCAAATTCTTTTGTACTATATATTTTTGTCAAAGGAATCCGTATTTACAAAACTCAAACACTAATTTTTATTTTTTATTGAGATCATTTGAGTTGTCATTAAGGTAAAAAAATTCCCAGAATAAATTTCCGATGACAGAAATGATTCATTATTTCAAAAGATTTCAGTATTACATTTAAAAAAAAATAAGACTGAAAAAGCGTAAACTTTATGAATTCTTGCTTCTCTCACAAAAACAAAGGATGAGTCTTTGAATCTGGCTAGATTTAAGTGCTTTTATCTAGCTTTTTCTGCTTAAGTCTCGAAAATTTTTTTAAAGAATCCCCTGGAGCTTCTAAAATCATTCGGAACAACTTTTTGAGTGGGAACATTTTTCTCATTACTCAGCCTTTTAAAATAGGCCTCAAGGCATAGCAGGCTCAGATACGCTATTAAAAATCCTCTTTACATTGCATGCCATTTGTTTGAAATGATTGTAGGCATTTTACAAAACAGAAGTTTATGTAAAAATATAGTTTTAACAAAGAAATGAAAAGAAATAACATACCACACGAAGAAACTGTCGCTAAGAAAAAGAAAATAATTTTTCTTTTTCACGCAAAAAAGAAATTTTGGTCTTCTCATAATATTAGTTCCCAAATATAATCTATATTTGTTGTTAATTTTTCTGTAATTGACAATATTCACATGTGATTATGGTATTCTGCTTAAATGGTATACCATAAATCGTTACAACATTTCCTAAATAATATGCTTTTAAGTTTAAATATTAAAAGCATATACAGAGAAATATGTTTTAGTGTGACCTGTTAATTATATTCAGAGTCAAGATGCCGTCTACTCTGTCTAGTAGTTAGCATGCGTGAATGCTGATAGGGAGGTCTGGGTTCGGATATGGATGTACTTTCTCTCTCTCCATCCTATCTTTGTCCTTTCATTGTATGAATGGTTGCCTACCCCATAAACGGGTACCTATAGCAAGTGTGTTCAGAGGTCAAGTCAGTCTTCTGCTCTTGAGGTTCTTCTCCAAAAAAAAGCTGCATACTACCCTATGCATGATCTGGATCTGGTGTGGGCTTTCCTGTACCAGGGGGAAGCAACCACACACACACAACAGAGTCAAGATAAGATTAACTGAAACTTGTATTTCTCAAACCAATGTTCAATCTCGCAATTTGTTTTAAAAAGCAGTTATTGGCAAAAACTTTCATAATATTTAACTCAGACAAACCTCCGAGTTAAATACTCAGCACTTT
>JAPDSC010070121.1:40995-67143 GCA_026290005.1 Latrodectus geometricus
TATAATATTTAACTCAGACAAACCTCCGAGTTAAATACTCAGCACTTGACTTCAGTTCATAATTTATGGACTCCACAACAATTTCAAACGTGGATGTTTAATGATTCAGAACTGTCTTTAAGTTTTCGATCTTAGTCAAAGTGACCATTACATAGACATAAAATCATCTGAGACGACAAACTTATCAGTTGGTCTCACTACATAGATGTTCTAATTTTTTATTATCATGACTCATTCTTAATTCTTATGACCAATAGATAAAATATATAAATTAGCACGTAACACTAATTTATTCATAAGAATAATTACAAATTAAAATGAATTCAATTACGAGTAGGAGTTTTTACGTCAGTTTTATTCTCTTTAGAAAAATATAACTTTCGTTAATGCTCGTTTGACTATTTTTCCATGTTTCTTTAGAAAACTTACACAAAAACAAGACACTTATGTATTCCAACATCTTAAATTGTTTTGTGATCGGCTATTTTCATTCTTGTCAGATGGAAATAGGTTCGAAACCTGTGGTGTGGAAACAATGTTTTAAATGAATTAAAATTAATTTTTAAATTTTCTTTGCACTCATTATTACTTTAATAATTGTCATTGATTTTCTTTCAAATGATAAATCGAAATTCTAATTTGATAGAATATTTTAATGATATTTTTCTTTAAAAAAAGCATCTTTTTTTGTTCACAAACTATACTGAATAATATTTGTTTACAAAATAATTGATTATTTGATTTATTACGCGAAATTTATGTTTATGCTCTTAATCTCAATGTTTTTTTTTTTATAACACTAAATATATCTACTGGATACATTTCTTGTGAAATCTGTTTAGTTTAGTATATTCTGATTAGATGATTAAATAATTATTTTTGAAAGGAAATATAATGCCGGCCAATGGCTAATCGTTAACGTTCCTGACGTCTAGGCTGTTGGTTCCGGGTTCGAATTCCGGCTCGGGCTGGACGGTTCTTTTCTTTCTTACTATGTGTATCTTTGTCCTTTCTTCTTCTGAGATGATGGTTAAATACCACACCCTATGACCGGGTTTGTGGTGGTGTTATTTGGCATGTGTGTACTGAAGTAGTCAGACTACACACCCCAACTACGGTTCAGTTTGAAAAGTGGATCAGCACACCCCATGTTGCCAGCCTAGCTGGCATACGAATACAACAAAAATAAATTCAATAATTTATAAAATTATTGAAAAACATATGTAACGAAAATTATTTTAATTCCTTGTTTTTGATAATTTATTGAATAAGTGATAAATATTGAAACGTAGTTAAATATATGTTAAAAGATTATATGACAGTTTATGAAATACTTTTTTTTTTAACATGTCATCGAAATGTATTTTATTCTGTCGCTATTATTTAGTGCATTCTGTAAAATATTCTAGGAATTTAGAATGAATTAATATTTTTTCTTGCAATCATTCATTTTTATGGTGATCACATAAAACATTCAAAAAGAAATTTTACAAAATAATATTATAATCAATTTTACATGCTCAAGAATGTTGAAAATCTTTTTTTACCCATCTGAAGAATTTTAATTTCTTTTTAGGTAATATAAGATAAACAAATAAATTTTTACATAAGATAATAATTTCTGAGATACTGTTTAAATTGCCGTGTTGTTAAGATACATTTCCGTGAAAAGAAAAAAAGGTTCATCATAATTGTCTTAAAATTAGTTTTTTATTAATTTACTTTTTCGTAACCAGGTTTTAATAATAAAAGAATTTAAAAGTAACAAGAAACGCTTATTTTTGTTTGAATTTCTTAATTAGTTTTAAAATATCCTGAAAATCTTAATCATAATCAAAATTAATTTAGCTGAAAGAGATTAATTAAAAGTCAAAAATTTTAAAACTAAGCGAGATTTTTCCTATATTGAACATTCACCAGGCAAGTATTCTTGAAATACTTTTTTTAATTTTCAAGATAAAAAAATTTAATCTGTGCTATTTTTTCCTTCTTATTTTTAAAGAATATTTCGTAGAAGATTATTCTTATTCCTGAATAAAATATTTTTTCAGTAATGGAACTAGATATTGTTGTATAAAGATATTTAAATTTTGAAAAATCTTGTCAGGTTTTGTCACCGTAATTAGATTAAAACACATAAAACAGATTTCCTTAGTGAGACTAGTTATTTAAATCAGTGAAGGTAACAAACGTCATTTCGTCTTGTGACTTTCAGTAGTCCATCTCGGAAGTATCAGTAAACTTAATTTAATGAATTAGCATTTAAATTAAGTGAAGTTACAACAATAGTTTTTAGTACATTTGTAAATAAATCATAAAAATATAGAATGAAAGCAGAATAAAACTGACAAACAATATTTTAAAACATTTTCCCAATTTAATACTCTTTAATAATGTCATTTGTAAAAATTTGAGTTAGAAGCTATAATTCTTATTGTTAATGCAATTTTAAAAATAGTAATTTTTTAAATATCATATGCACTAAGGAAATTTTTCCAAATATATCAGTGACAAATAATTTTATAAAGAGATAGAACAAACACGAACGGGCCGTGGTGGCCAGGTTGGTTAGGGCGTCGTTGTCGTTACCAATAGGTGGTGAGTTCGAATCCCGGCTTAGCCGAAGATCCGTCGTGTTCACTAAAAGCGACTGAGGCAATTAAAACATATCGGGTTGCAATGTTCTCCACGTTTGCATTCCAAATTAATATCTCTGGGGGTGGTTGGAGCCAGACTATGGGTCTTCTCTGGTTTCAATCTCTAAATTGGAAGATTCAGATGATACTGTCATCAATGAGCCAAAGTCGTACTTCAACCTTCGTATGAGGACGCTCTACTCAAAAGTGAAAGACGCTCTCTCTCTGACTTCATTCGCCTAGTCTCTGACTGGCGGGCTTGGCTTTGCCAAGTGTCATTAGTTACAAGACGAACACACACACAATTAACAGGTAAGAAAGAACGGATTTAAATCTCTTCTGCAGACTGTATATTGAAACCATTCTTTGAATACAGCATTTCTGGCAATCCATGGAGATTATTTATTATAATATCCATAAGAATATAACACAATATAAGTATAAATACAAAAATGTACTTGAAGAGGAGAAAAAAAAAAAAAAAAAAAAAAAAAAAAAAAAAAAACAATTGACATTCCAGATTATTTTTCAAGCTATTGTAGCGTAGCGTAGAGGCAAAGCAAATGATGACTATTTTAATTTAAATTAATTCAATTTATTGATGAAAACAAATTTTAACATATACATAATCTTAATTTAATTTTCAAAATAAACATAACATTATAATCGGTGGACACCGCCACAAACACAACTCCAGTGTGCTATCTCTCTGAGAACTACTCTTAATAATAATAAAAGTAAACAAAAACATAATCGGAAGGGGAAGAGGAGGGCGGCATATGTTGGAGCGCATGCGCTAATCTGATCTTTGTCTTGATTCGTTACACTATCGAGAATAAAATTAATATGACTTTCCGTATGGAATTTTATTGTCGATGGGCACATTGGCATTTTCGTATGGGCACATTGGCATTTTAGAATGTCACTTCTTTGATGCAAGAATTTGACCCACTATCATTTTATCTCATTCCATTCAGCGGCAACAAGATTCTTATTAAGACCAGAAATCTGATAAAATAATTCTGTGATGAATTTAAGAATTTATCATTTATCTTACGGCAAGGTAAGTCACCTTTTTAGTGCAACTGAATTCAGTAATTCATTGTTCAGTGGGAATGTTTGGTTATTTACTCGATAATACCGCTTGTATGACTGAACAAGAATTTTTACATTCCTAGAATTTAATTTATGTTTTAATCTCAGTTAAATGTGCTCTAATATTTGCCAAATATTTTAAAGATAAACTGAAACTAAAGTAAACTCTGTGGCATGACAGCCTAATCGAGAGGTCGAGACTAACAGTGTTTTTATCTGTTTCCTTGATTGAGGGCTTTGGAATACGATGCATATGTCCCTGTTATGTGATCATCTTAAGGCGAAATCCTCAATGTTTAGTTCCCAAGCATGCGTGGTACTTAGTTTTATCGAGGAACTGAAGGGATGAAAGTCTGTGTCAACCTTGCCCAGTCCGAGGATAGAGTTTCAGACATGTGAATTGGAAGCGATTTTAAAATGAATAATTGATAAAAACTGATGATGTATACATGATGATTTCCGTGAAATGTGATTATATTTAAGTCACTTTTTTATAAATGCATCAATATTCTATTATATAAAAATTAATAGTGATATGTGCTAATATGGTTATCATCAAATAACATTTATTATCTACGGAAATTGACAACCAATATTTTCTTTGTTGAGTAAAATTCAATATTTTAAGTTTTTTCGATACTGGTTAAGATTTTATACCAAATTCTTTACTGAAATTCCTTGGTAAAATAAATTTTTTTCATATGTATTCACGGATGAATTTCCCAAGGTGCACAGAATGATTAACAGAGCACATATGGTGATATAACTGGAATAGATAATTAATTCTTATAATAATAATTTCTCAGTTCATGCAATCAACTGCACGAAATAATGCAATGAAAAATGAAAAATTCTCATTTTTATGACCTTTAACTTTTTTTCTCTTGACGCAAACTCAATGTTACCAATTCGTAATATCTGAAAAAAATTCATACAAAATGAAAAAGTCTCATTGTTATGACTTATAGTTCTTCCATCTTAACAAAAATTCAGCTCTTATTCATTTATTACATCTGTTTATTATAGATATTTGTTTTTATAGATATTTGTTATTATAGATATCTATTATTCTATATTAAAAATTGTTATGACTACTGTTTGGTAAAGTTGTCTATCACGATGCTTGAAAATTGTTGTTGATTTTGTGGAAAATCAATTTTTTTCTGTTTTATACATGATTGCGGATTTCAATATAATATTGAAAAATCTAAATATTTTTTTCACAAAAATTTGCGAGTCATATTTTCCTAAAGCAATATTTTTTCATTTATGGTAGTTTGTTTTTAAAAGTTTACTAATTTTCATACTCTACTTTACTTATAAGGGAAAATTTAACGGGATTTATATTTTAATTTATTTCATTTGAAGATTAAAAAAAATATATACTGCAAAAGAGATTATTTTTAAAAAAATAGTGCAATTTTCTGGTATTTAGACATGTAATTTTTTAGATTAGTATATGCAGAAATTTGCATCACAAAGTCAGAATATTTTCATCATAACAAAACCGATCAGTCATTGAAGAAAATATAATTGATATAAATCCATTTATAACAAAGAAAGTAAGGCATGCATGAAATTTGAAATTATCTAATTTAAAATCAAATGCAATTTTTTTAGAAAAAAATTCACCAGCTACAAGTGGCTGGTGAATTTAAATGAACAATTACAAAGCAAAATAGATATTCGATCTCAAGCGCTTAACGTAATTATTAACAAAAGTAAATAATTAATTCAAAGCAATTTACTTTTTATAAAAGAAAAACGGTTTCTATAAAACTGATTTCCATACTTAGTATATCTCCTCATATATTATTATGCTTGTATTTTTTAAGTTCATTAAATTGGATGAATATATTATTCAGTTATTAAAGTTAAAATATTTATATTTAGTTATAATAAAATATAACATTTTTTATATTCATATTCAAAAAGTTATCAAATTTGAAATTTTAATGGTTTTTAAATATTAACATAAAACTGTAATATTTTATATAAAATTATTTTAAATAACAATTTGAGATACTATATTGTAAAGTATAGTTATTGCTTTTTGATAAAAATCCCTTAGAAATGATATCAATAATGATTTTTTAGGAAATGATTATATTTGTGATTTCATTCTTAGGTATAAATATTTATGAATCAATTATTTGCCTAGGGCATTTTTTTTTAAATAAACAAACAAAAAATATATTTTTATTTCTTTTATCAATAATATTCAACATTATGATTTATAAGAATAGTTTTTTTCAACGAATGATAAATAGGAATACCATATTTTAATAATATTTATGTGTCCGGCTCATTCAACTATAAATTCGAAATCGAAAAAAGCATTTTAAGATAAAAAATAGAAAAAATTAAATTTCAACATATTTAGATTTGCTTAATAGATAGAAATAAGAAAATGGTGCAGAAATGTTTTATTTAAACTTTTATATGAATACAAAAAAAGTTTGCAAAATTTATTTAAAGTATTATAACTGTAGTTATTTAATTTTAAGAAAATATTAAAATCGTCCTTGTCGATTCAAACTACTATAAAAGGGATGTTTTGTCTTGTCTTTTTTATTTTACCTTTTCATCTGTATCATTGTTAAGGTGCAAATGGTCTCAGTCAATAGAAGATAAGTTCTGAAACTGATGCTTTGATCTTTACATATGTAATCTGTTTATTAACAACATGAACTTCAATAATATTTTTAATTTCAATTCTCAAAGGGTTTAAGCTACAGAGACACGCACTCGATGTCATGTTTTTTTGAGTACTTGGAACAATCAATGTTTTACAAAATGTTCTTCAAAGCCTTTTTGAATTCAAATCAAATGAGTCATCATGCAAAAAATGATGCAATGTTTTCGAAGCTATTCAGCTATGTTAAACGTTGCTGGAATTCACTGGAAATCGCTTGAAACCATGGTTATCTCTGTCTTCTAACATTCAAAGCTTTCAAAATACATTTATTTGAACAATTTCAAATTGAATGAGTTGAATTATCCAATTCTTTATTTATATTGAACAATTGAATTAGTCCGAAGCGAAAGGGCGAAGATCAGACGTTTTGTGTCTTAGTGAAAGTTGCCAAACCAATGGAGCTATGATTTTAGCATTTGGTAAAATTGATGTTTTAATCGATCTTGGTTAAACGGCTCGTATCTTTGTCAAATGGTTGATGGATCTAAGACAATTCAATTACAGCAATGGCAAATGTTTTCAGAAACCAAGAGACTGGTTTCTTGTTGGCTCTTGGCCAAGGTCCAACGATCTCAAAGTCATGACAATAAAGAAAGCGTAAACGTCAAATTCATCACTGGTAAATATTCTTTAATCGTGAGATTGTAAGCACTTGATAAGCGATATTTTGAAGAGGATTCGAGAAGCTATAACGGATTTCAAAAGAACATGAAATAACATAAGGGAAGATGGTGAGTTTTAGAGCCAGGCTGGAAAACTGGAATCGATGAAAGACACAGATAGAAAAAGATAGAGATTTTTGGATTTCAAAATTTGAGTTCTAAACACTAACTAAAAGAAAAAACTTTCATGACTTTGAAAACATTTAAAAACGACAAAAAGTGATTTAGCCATGATTTTAACAGTAACAAAACAAACAACTTATTATTAAAAAATCAGTAATGCATCTTTCATCATTATATTAAAACTTTAGTTTGCTCGTGTAAAAAAATGTTACATAAATATAAACAAGATAACATTTAGATTACAATTATTAAATTGTAAACATTTTAGATTACAAGTAAAATTCATTTGGAAGTTTACTTGTAATCTTATTAATTAATAATAATTTTAGATTTATTAATTAATAATAATTTAATAATCTAAATAATCTTATTAATTAATAATAATTTTAGATTAATTAATTAATTAATAATTTTAGAAATAAACTTGTATCATTCTATTCTAACTATCAAATTTTGGATAAGTAAAATTCATTTGGAAGTTTACTTATCTAAAATTTGATCGTTAGAATAGAATGATAAAAGTTTATTTCTAAAATAAAGTGGCGGAAATATAAAATAAAAAATCAATCATAAGTTTTCAATTACAGTTCACATTTAGAAATGGTTTATTTATTTACTTTTACAATTGTGGAAAAAGTAATCTTACCAGAAAGATGAAATAAATGAGAAAACAGTTGTTTTTATCTTTGATAAAGAAAAACGAAAGAAATATTGATACCTGAAATGTTATATTCTATAGCAGGAGTGGCCAAACTTTTGGGATCCGGGATCTACTGCACATTTAAAAAATCGAAGGCGATCTACCAATGGCAGAGCTAAATTTACGTACATATTTATTTTCGGTAACAAGAAATAATGGTAAATTAAGTAATTTTTCTAAAAAAACTTAATATTAATATTTGCGAAATAAAAATTTACTGACGAAAATAATCAGTGTATTCATTTATCAAAAACTGACCATCCTATTCACAGCGTTTAGTTGAAATTTGGCACTGTATATCTGCGACAAGTTCATCATATTACTGGCTGGTATAAGCTTATTGCAATGCATAAACACGAAATTAAATGTTAAATGCGAACAATGTTTGTTTTTTGTTCATAGTTGAAAAAGCAGATTCGCAAAGATACCTCGATCCAAAATATGATTTCAAATACAAAATCAATTTGTAAATATTTGGAACCGCTTCCTCAGAAATTAATTTTCAAAAATTAGTATCGCTAAATATGCTCTGGATCTAAGAAATATATCGCATCTTAATTGAATAATTTCTTCCTCGACCGTGACTGATGTGATATCGATTAAATGTCCTATTTTTTTCAGATACTCCATCAATGTTGACATTTTCATTAAATGGAAATATCATAAAATTGAGTACTTCTTTCAACCTAATTAAGTCAGCGAATCTTCTTTCAAATTCTTCAAACAAAACAAGTAAGTACGAGTATTAAGCGATATCTTCGAAGTTTCGATTTGGATTATGGATGCATTCTTCTTCCAAGTTTTTGAAGTTTATCAATTCATGTTTTCTTAGTTGAGATACATACCTTTATATAGTTTCTGTGAAAGTTTTAATCGCGCTCATCATGTCCGCTTAGGGTTATGAATCGTAAATCTTTAATCATTAATCTTTAAATCGTAAATCTTTGCACAGGTTTTAAAGCGTAGACTGTAGTAAATTTTTACTTTAAATAATTCATTGATTCTATGTCATAAGTCATAAATTAAATTGTTAATATCCTAGGTCATTATCGGGATGATCGCGTGGACTACCTAAAATGTCTTTGTGGTCTACCAGTAGACCGCGGTTGACGTCTGGCCCACCCATGTTCTATAGGGATGATTTTATTATAAAAAAATCCCTCGCAGAAATGCACTAGGATCAACCTATGTAATTAAATTTTAACAGTAAAAAGTAATTAACGTTTTTGTTAAGAGCAATGTAATAATAATTTTTAAAAACTATTTAAAGTAAGAGATAGCACTTTGCAGTAGGGTTAAAATAGATAAAGGATTAAGTATGTTTAAATACATATCTTGTTTGTATAAATAGACACATACTTTATTAAAATACATACAATTATATAATAATATATTATAGTGTTAACAGTGAACAAAAAGTTTTTTCAATGTTTCAATGAACTAATAGACTAAAAACAAGCTGTTGTCATCATTTTACGACGTTTTATGAAAAATCCATGGAATCAATATCTTCATAAATTATAAATTGGTTCATAAATAAATGTCCTAATTTTAAAATTGAGGTACCAAAAAGCAAAAACCATCAGTGAATGCCCAAATAAGATATCTAATATTTATTGCAAAAATTCTAAATAAATGTAATAATTTAAAGATTTTTTGTTTCAGATGTAAGTAGAAATTAATTATTCAAATTTTCGCTGTTGTACGAAATCAATTATGAAACATTTTTAAAAGCTCTTTTTAAATTCAAGTTTTTTTTTAAATTAAATATTTCATATTGGATTTCCTCTACTTTTTGATTGTAAAAAAATATTTGAAAAATAAGAATCATTTTATATCAACGATTTTAATTTATAAACTTCTAAAAATACATTTTAAATTGATGAAATTGGTTATAGAAATATTGAAATTAAGCATAAAATCGTAAATCACTGAACTCTAAAATTGAATCTTTGTGTAGTTCATTAAAAAACAGGTTTTGCATTTTCGAAATTAGTTTGCCATTGCTATATTCTGTATTACTCATCTATTACTATCATAATTAATTTCTACAAAAAATTGTTTTAAATTTAAATATAGAAAAAAATAAATACACAGAAGTATTCATTTTTTCTATGCTTATGTTTAAAACAATATGAAATTAATTTTTGAATAGATGAGTAATACATAACACATTTTATAATTTTTTTGTTGTATTGATGCCATTATATACAGAATAAAAGTTAGTATATATTTAAATAAATTCAATTTTAGTGCAAAGAAAAAACAAAAAATTTTGTCATTTAACAAATAAACATAATATTTAGAAAAGTTTTTTTCATTTAAATCTTATTTATATTTTTATACGCCTTTTAAATCAATAGCAAAATAATATTTTCTCTATTTATTTGATAAATTATTTGAACAAAGCATACTTATGTCTTTAGATAGAATAATTAGAATGGTGTAATACCATAAAAACTTCAAAGTCCCGTACATGGGGGTGTATAAATGGAAAAAGAAAGTTTATCGTTTACAGGGAGAATTTCTGTCCATTGAGAATATTTCTGTTGTTGTTACTGATGACACGTGGCAATGCCAAGCTTGCTCGTTAAGAGTTTAGGCGAATGAAGTCAGAGAGAGAGCGTCTTCCGTTTTTGAATAGAGCATCCTCATACGAAGGTGGAAGTACGACTTTTTTGCTCAAAGATGGCAGCACCATGTGAATCTTCCAATTTAGAGATTGAAACCAATGAAAACTCCTTGCCTGGCTCCGACCACCCCCAGAGATATTAATTTGTAATGGGAACATGGAGAACATTGCGACCCGACATATTTTACGTGCCCCAGACGCCATTAGTGAACACGATAAATCTTCGGCTAAGCTGGGATTCGAACTCACCACCTTTTGGTTACGAGAATGACGCCCTAACCAACCTGGCCACCTCGGCCTCATGTTTAATACTTCAATCCTCTGTCAGTAATACTTTAAAATGCATGCATGAATCTAAATATGCAGGCTTTATTTAAGTAATTTAAGGCGTATTAAAGACTGATATTTTCTATGAACAGAGAATTTCTCTACAAAAACTAAGCATTTATTTTTAACTTTCTACAAGCCCCTAACATGGCACTTGGTAAACGGGTACCTATGGATGTGTGTACTAAATAAGTAGAACTCCACACCAAATTACGGTTCAGTTGGAAAAGTGCAGCAGCACACCCCTTACTCTCCGCTTAGCTGCCACAAGACAACAAGAACAACATGAGTTTTATATGTGGGTCACTTATAATGATCAAAAGCCTTAAATGAGAAAAAAAGTATTTGAATATAGTTATTAAAATAAATCTGTAATAGTTTTAAGAAAATATGAATTTAAAGTGTTATACTGTTTTTTTAATTATTTATTTATATTTTTAATATTGATAATAAAATGTCAAAATAAGAACATTCTTAAAATAACAGACAAAATGATATATTATAAAATTAACATGCAGTATAGTAATTTTACTGATGAAAAATAATTTAATTGAATTAAATTATATTGCCTTTTTACATTACATTGCGTTTACAAGATGCAAGGTACCTATGTTTTCCTCTTCACAACCGCTGATCACAGAAACATATAAGACATATATTTAAAGATGCATCACTCCAAATGTGATAATTTTTCAGGATATGACCTTCGAAAACAAATTACACTTTCTTTTGGTTACGAAATGTATCTTTTTGCGCAACTTCTAATGGATATAATCAGTATTTAATGGATATAAACTTAATGGATATATATGAGTATTTAAAATTAGCAAAACACATCTTAATGGATATAATCAAAAATGTTTGACTTCTACAGAATAAAAATTTCAGCTTTAACAACCAATCGTATATAAAGTAAGAATTGAACTTTTAATATTAAACATATTATTGCTTAAAAATAGCCTTTCATCCCTTCATTGGGTTGATAAAATTAAGTACCAAGCATGCTTCAGAATTAAATCCTAGGGGTTTCGAGTCAGGTTGACCACCTAACCAGGACTTACACAACCCAGAACCTTCGATTAAGAAAACAGATATGGGCAATGTAGGCCTTGTCACCCCCGATAAGCTGTTAAACCATATTAATTTAGTTTTTTCTAAATTTATAACTTTAAAGAGATTTTAGAATTTAATATATTCAATTTAATACCTCTAATTTTGTAAAGCAGACAGTTTGAAAATGAAAAATTCTAAAAACTAAGATACATTATCAGCAAAGTTATAAATGGAAACAAATATAATTCTACATTTAATAACATAAAGCTGAATGCACGAAGCCCATGTCTTTTAAAAATGCGGAAAAGATTCTCGATTTCAGGAGTCTCATTTATAGATAATTTACAACAGTTACAACTGTAATAAATACAATACTCAGTCCAAGACTCATTTCTTTCGAAGCTAAAGCTTCTCTGTGGATCATGCAGTGTGTCCAGACATACTGAGGTGATTTTTGTTTGACAAGTGCTTGTGTGCTTTAGAAAATTTGCATCGGAATCCAATGGTGCTCATTTAACGTCCGGAAAATTCCATTCTAGGTCTGCCTCGTTTATCAAATAATTTAAAATAGTAAATAATGCGAACGCTGTTGTTTTGAGTTCTATTGGTTCATAGAAAAGTAGTTTCTCTACTACTGAGATACTATCACAAAATCGAACATAGGCAATTAAATGAGACTTATTCAATAAACACATACCTTAGCTACCTTTTTACATTATATGCAACCATTCACACAATGTGTCATCCGTGCCCGAACCGGGATTCGAACCCAGGACCTTTCCAGCCATAGTACGGTATGCTGACCACTAGTCAGGTAGGTCGGATATTTCTCTGTACTAATATATATTAATAATGGAAAGCCATGTAAATATTTAAAACACAAATGCTTTTTAATTCATATATAAGTCATTCCTTTAAAAATATATTTTAAATACTTTCAAATTTGGTATTGATCAAAATTCTGAAAAGATCATAAAACCAACAATATTACTTTCACAAAGAAATTACTTAGGTTATATTAGTAATTTGTAAGAATTAATTACTTTTTTTAGAACAAAGGTTCTAATAATGTAATAAATCTCCTAAAATTACATTGTCCCATGGTCTATTAACAATAATTATGCTTAATAAAACTTATCCTTAAATTCAGGGTATTTGATACTTGTTTATGAGTTCCACTTATCTTAAATTAAGGGAAAATGTAACGTTAGAAAATGAAAGTTGTTAAAAATTTTTAATGGTATATAAATTTTCCTTTTCTTTATTCATATTAATATCAAGAAAATATGTTTTAATCTGAAGAATAAGAATTTTAATATAAAAATTAAGAGATTTTCATCATTATGATGTTCAGTATTTGAAAACCAGTATTTTTTACACAAAATTAAATTAATTAGAATATAATTATTTTAATTAATTTGATTTTTTGTGATTATTATAATAATGTATCTCATTCATATAAAGAAATTTTTTTTCATTATTATAATGCATCTTAATAACAATGAAATCTTAATAACAATATTCATTATATTAAGAATTTTTTATTCAATTAATAATGCATCTTATTCATTATATTAAGAATTTTTTTATTCAATTAATAATGCATCTTATTCATTATTATAAGAATTTTTTGTGATTATTATTATAATAATCACAAAACATTTCTTTTCTATATGAATGATGAAAGATATAGTAATATTGCTTAAATTAAGTTTATTTTGAGTGATTTATTTTGTCTGAGTCTACTGAAAGAAAAAAGCATGTATTTATTCTTTAGGATGATTTACTAACTTTACAATATGACATAAATCATTTAAGAGTAATTAAAAATATTATCAAAAAAATTTTTGAATACGGTTTAAAAAATAATCTTTATAAAAAGCTACATCATATTTTTTAATTCATGCGTACAAGAAATTTCTGAAAATATTGTTTTCTAATACCTATTTCATAATTTGTTTTCTTGCGTAAAAAACAAAAATTATTTAACGGAACAAAAAAAAAAAAAAAAAAAAAAAAAAAAAAAAAAAAAAAAAAAAAAAAGAACAGATATTAAATTCTAATAATATTTAATAACATTTAATCTTTATAAAAAGAATGAGTTAAATAAGTTTGAATAATAACAAAAATTATCAAGAACAGTTATTGGAAAAGATAATTAAGGAATTATTATATATATATGTTGCCGTGAAAGACCGAAATCAGAGAATGTCGACATTTACCGGTGAATGTCAACAAACACCAAATACGTCGGTCAAACAATACAGTCAAACTCAGATGGTGAATATTAGTTCATAGTGGTGTATCAAGATTATTTAACTAAGTTTGTTCAGCTACGACCTTTGAAAACTAAGAGGGCTGAAGAAGTAGCGTATTACATTTTTCCAATAATTTTTACATTTGGTGCTCCAGCAATATTGCAATCAGATAATGGTAGAGAATTCAGTAACCAAGTCATATCCGAAATATGCACTATATGGAAAGATGCTAAGATAGTTAATGGAAAGCCTCGTCACAGTCAAACACAAAGCTCAGTTGAAAGGCCCAATCAGGATACACAGAATATGCTAACTACATGGATGAACAATAACAATACAAATAAATAATTAGAAGTTTATCCTTTGTTCAATTTGCAAAAAACTCTACATACCACGAAGGAATACGTCAAAGTCCTTATGAAGTCATGTTTGACATTAAAGCGAAAAGACGCAAGTATCGAAACTGAGGAACAACTTGACGAAGTCTCCAATACTTTTGAAACCGAAGAACAGCTTGAAAAAACTGGTAATACTTCTGAAAAAAATTTGAGAGTTGTTCAAACCGAAAACCAAATTCCAAAGAAAAATATTGAAGAGGACTTGCAATCCACTACGTTTTCACATCAAGTTCTGAATGAAAAACACGAGTTAATTTCTATAAAAAAAACAACCGCGAAAGAGTATTTTCTACTGCAAGCTACAAAAATGTTGCGAACCTCACAAAATCATTTTCCTCCTGCTCAAATTTGTGATATTGTACGAATACAAGTCCTTGATGTCGGCCGTGGTCGTACAGATAACCGAAATGTGTTAGCAATTTGTTGTTGGAATAGAAGAATCCGACTTCTAATAGCGAATGAAAATGGTACCCTCAAGCAGCTTTACATACGTAATCAGTTTGAAATTTGTAAAGAAAAGCTTCTTTCCATAGATACGATATCTTTTCAAGAAATTTCGCTAATAGAAGTAGCTGCAGCAAATTCGAGAAGCGGTGGGCAAGGCTATACACGCTGTCATTGCGAAAGGAAGTGTTCCACAAATAAATGCAGTTGTAAAAGCAAAGGCCTCTTGTGCAATTTAAAGTGTCATAATAGTTAAACTTGTTGCAATAAATAAGATTTGATTCACATAATTTAGTAAGTTTTTTATTACTATTATTTTATTTTCTCATTTAGAACGTACTGTATAATTAAGTAAGTTTTTTACTTCTATCATTTTCCTTTCTCATTTTGAAAGTACCATGTGTTTCAAGTTCTTAGAGTTATTCCTTTCAGAAAAAGAGGCGAAAAAGTTATCGCGACTGAATTACGGAGAAAAAAAATATGAATCTCGGACATGTTCAACATTCACCATTAGTGCATGGTGAATGTTGACATTCACCGGTGAAAGTTAGAAATAAGGATACTTAACAAATATTTCGGACATACACCAAGCAACTATGCGAATGTTGATATTCATCGGTGAATGTCGACATTCTCCAGGTTTCGGTGTTTCACTGTAACATATATATATAATAGAATTAATAAAATTAACCTAAAAAATTGATAAAAATGATTCAATTTGTGTATAAAAAATAAAAATTTATAAACTTTATAGCACATTAGCGAAGTACTTTGGAAATTCTTTGAAACTAATCACTTATGACACCTGGAAAATAATAACATTCAATATATAGAATTTACATACTTATTTATTTTTTTTTACTTTTAATTTGTATTGTTTGATGAGACTTATTCATTTAATGGTATATATTTTTTGAAGACGTAAATTTTCCTAATAAAGTATATAAATTTCTTGTTCCTTGACACATATTTTAATTTAATTAAATTATATATTAATTTCTATAAAAAATAATATTAAATTATACATTAGTAAGAAAGGCAAAAAATGTTTATTTTAGAAAATATTAGAAAAATAAAATTTGAAATTATACAGGATGAAAAATTTGTGTTTTATTATTTTTAAAAATGGACTTTCTGGACTCAAGAAATATATTTTTTATGACATAAATCCCGATGAAATATTTTTTTTTATTCTTTCAAAAAAATGGCTAATAAATTTTGAAATATGAAATCATAGCGATATAAAATATTCATACTTACGAGAACTTAGATTTAAAATTTATTTTCAAAACAGTGTTTTGAGGTTTCTTTATACATATTTTTATTTTGTTTAAAAAATTTCAAGTGACTGTGTAACTCATAAATTTTAAGAATTCAACTATTTACACGTCAATTTTTCTTGCTTTTAAAATGTATACTAGAATAATATTTTTTTTTCGTTTATAAATATTTTACAACATTTTTTTGAAATGCATCCAAGGAAAAAATTTATAAAGTGACAAAATTATGAAGTAAAAAAATTTAGAAACATATATTATTATTAATATAGATGTATTTGCAACGAGTGAGAGATTTTTTATACGAAGTTTTGAATTGATTGATAGATATTATTTATTAAATGTATTTAAGTGCATCAATGAGATTGAATACATTGTTCCACATTAAAATTGCTGTATCAAGAAAAAATTTGTAAAAATTAAACGATAACTTTCCAGTTTAATTAATTAATTGATGACATCAATGTACAATAAGTATCCGCTTACGTCATGATAAAATTCACATAAGATTATAATTTCAGATCATTAAAAAATAATTTTATTGTTATTTAATTATAAAAGAAATATTGGATCTTAAGTAGTGTGGTTACCAGTTTATTGAGTTCCCAAGTTAGTGTACTGTTTTTAAATCATATCGTTGCCTTCTAATTAAAAGAATTTGAAAAATTTTAAATTTATTTATTGCCTTTCAATTTACATTCTGTGTCCAGATTATTCAGTGGGCATTTGAAATGCATGATGTACGAATCTGGCCGAAAGGTTTTCTTGTACCAAGTGTCACCTATTGCCGGCTTGCCCTGAACATATCTTCGATTGTTTGGGGTTAGCTTTGGAAGATGCCCATGAGAGTCCACTTCTGGTGCTGGACTTTGCTATGGTTAATGATCTTATGGATCTGATCTAGCTGCAGCTAGAACCTGAAGGATTGGACACAACAACAACAAATTTATATTTTTTAATTACTATTCTCATGCTCAGTAGTTCAGCTTGGACAGAGGCTATTTTTATTACATAACAACCATCCATTTTGACATAGAGCTCCATTACTGGTTTTGCAAACGTCTAATCTTATTTGGGAAGGGAATTTTACTCTTTTTATATTAGCTAAAAAATAATTGTCTCACCTTCATGCGAGTGACCACGCAATCTGGTATCCCTTTTAATGGATTAACTAATGAATTGATGAGAGCAAGACCAACTTATTTTGTTGGTGCTGAATCAGAATTAGGTATTTATAACTAAATGATTAGAGGCGGTGTTCCTGATATCTTTGGAAACCAGCAATTTTCTTTTATTGGAAACAGCAATTTTTAAACTGGTATAACACTGGGAATATTAGATGATCCTGCTTACAAGCGTTATCTATGCATAGAAGAAACCTTATTTCATAATTCATACTAACGTGAAAATTTTTCCGCACTTGATTTGGACTCCTGGATCAGCATTTAATTGAATGTTGAAGGATATATGCAATATTTATCTGTTAAATGTCTGCTTAATTTTGTCGCAGCTATTGGACGCTTTAAATGAAGGCTTTCTTTATACTTTTAATTTAAAGAGCTCAGCAGCTGAGAATTATTACATTTGATTGCAGTTCTAAATCTTTGAAGAAGAGCTATGAATTATGTCATGTACAAGATATGAAATTCGTTGTTCTAGATTTCTACGCCAAGCTTGGAGGAGAATTTGTTATTAGATGATACGTTGGTACTAAAATGCTGTAAGAATTCTTTGGAAAGAATTCATAGTTTGCATTTTGCAGCATTTGTGCACAATCGTAATTATTTAACTTAATACATGGTTTAGGTGTGATACGTTAGTTTATTCATCTGGTGATGCAATGAATATATCAGCCAGGTAGCTAAAGATATAGAATTTTTTTAAAAAACTAGACCATAAACTTTTCCAAAGTCTGTTTAGCTTTGCGAAGGCCGAATGACATGTTTTGAAATTAGAAAAAGGCATAAATGATGTTATTTTCTCTGTTTTAGAAATATCAATCTAGTTCACGTGTATTTGTTAGTATGTCCGTACTAGATCTATGTAGGAGTAAATGTAAATACGATTCAATATGTGATTGCAGTTAGTTAAAAATGGCAATGGGTAACGATCAAGAATCGTTATGTGGTTCAAATGCACAGTAATCACTACATAGTCTGTACTCAACCGATTCTTTAAACTCTCTAAGCTGATTAAGTCCTAACTGAATTAAATTCTAAAGTGATTTGGACTCAATAACTTATTAAGTCCTTAACATAAGATGTCAAGGACTTAATCAGTGGCTGTTTGAAAAGTGGCAAAGCTCCAGATGAAACATACAATCGAATTACGATTTGGCTGCTTAGCAATTTTCTAAAGATATCCTCCTACCTTTTGCAAGTATAGGAAATTTTTTTGTTTCAATAAAATATTTAATTTTGCTTTCTTTAATTTTCCTATTTGTGATATTAGGCCTTAGCATATCAGGGAAATTTAAGAGAACATTTTCATATAATCTAATACACAAAATTCCATTAGATTACAACAATATTACAATATCTATTAATTTGGGCTTTCGACCAATTAGTTAAAATTTAAGAAAACGTCTATTCGAATTATTGGTTTGTTGACTTCATATATGATAAAAAGCTATTTGAATTACCATCGAAAACCAAATTAATGTTAGCCAAAAGCGAATATTTTAATTTTAATGTTGTTGATGGTGAAAAATTAAAATCTTGGACGTTTTTTCTTTCAGATGAAGTAGGTGGATTATGGATATTTCAGCTCCCGTGTCCACTAAAAATTGTGTAACACTTTATCACTAATATCTAGGCGGCTAAATTCAACTACTTGGCCACCAAACAGAGACGGGGAATAATTTTTCTTACCATCAAATTAAATCGAAAATTTCAAAGACATTTTATTTGGTTTCGCAGGCACCTATATCCCTTATATTCAAGTCTTTTATTATAAAAATATAAACCTCATTTCTCATAATTTGTCATAATCCGATTTCAAAACAGACATCTATTTCGAAGATATGAATTGCCATACCTTCTAACATTTTTTTATGAGAAAGTTCCGATATTTGTAACGACATATCAGCGATTTACTGTTGCACAGTTTCCTCAATGTTAATGTTTATAGAAGTTGACGTAGATGCGATTAAATGGGATGATAGTTTTAATTCCTATACTCGATCCACCATGATCGTCAATTTAAAAAGATCCCCACTACTGTTGAAGTGAATGCTACGTATATTTAATGGTAATCGCGTTGTAACCAAAAAGGTTATTAAAAAATTTCATCTACTTTTGGATTCACTAATCTGCGATTATAATTTAAAAATTGAGACGTTTACCTCTAATTCAAAATCCACAAAAAGTTTTTTTTTAAATTATAGCGTTTCACTGTTAGCAAACTTGGAAATCAAGAGTTGATTAATTGATTCATATTTCTTTCCCTAGGTGGATTTATAAATAAATCTATTACCTACGTTAGTATTTCTACCTCAATTGAACTTGCACAATGATCATATTTGTTTGATTGGTGATAAGCAGTGGCATTCTCTTATTCAGATTCATTAAGTACGTGAGTTCTGTTATTCATAATGACTAAGTACTCACTAGTGACTTAGTCACCACTGAAATGAACAGAATATATGTTTGGTAATGGCAAAAATGTAAGCTAATCAATTAATTTTTTTAAAGATTGTATTCTAGTTAAATCAAAAGAGTTAAGTAATAAAGATCTATCCCATGTCATAGTTTCTATCCTGTACATAGCAAAAAACGCGAGAAAAAAATGGAAAATTGCACACAGAAAAGAAATTTTTATGGTTGTTGCAACAGTTTGAAGGAAAATTTTTAAGAGATATTTTTGCCTCGGTACAAGAGGAAGGAAAGATACAATTTTGAGTTATACAAATTCTATAGGCGTTCACAAAAAATGCAGTTATCCAGATTAACAAGTTTAAAGGACTTCTTCTTCTTCTTGATTTAGCATATCGTGCCACATATCTTGTCAGATATGTGGCACCTCTGCATTGTTGCATTTTGTACCAGGCTCCAAGCCCAATTTTTTCCTAGTTCCATTGTCTTGGGTCACCTACTTTGTTTATAAAGTCTGATAGCACCTCAATGGAGTTTATGTGTAACTCTTTAGGATTTAAAGGACTTTATATAGAGAAACATAGAAAACAATGTATGTAAAATTGCCACTTTTAAAAATCTTATGGGATTTTGGGCCAGAGGCAGATTTCCAATAAGATGATTAGACGGCTTTGAAAAAGAGGTGGATTTTGAAGATTAAGAATTGAAAAGGAGTTGCCATGGGTATAAAACGCTTGAAAACACACGAAATTGAAGCAGCAAAGGTACGGTAAGATTCAAATGCACGTGCATAAACAGGGATGTGTTAAAAATGTATATTTTAAATGTTAGTAATTATTTTGTAATAGATAATATTTTTAACAAGATTCAAATAAAGAAAAGTTAAAACAACAATAAAATATATCTTTAATCGAATTAGTTTCTGTGGATAGTTATATTAAAATGATAAATAAAAATTTAAAAAAACATGTTACTTAATGATAAATAATCTGAAAAATTAGTAAAAATTATTAACTGTGCACATAAAAATGAAATTATGAATTTTATTGCGCATAAGTAAGTTACTCCCAAATTGCACATGTCTTATGTTTATTATGAGAAATATATTTCTGAGCCGCACAGTTCAATAAAATTTCGGCAAACTACACCATTTTTGTTTTTGTTACATTAGAGCACTTTTCGTTTTTATAATTGTTTTACGTTCATGTCACTGTTTACTTTAAATGATAAAATAAAATGATCTTCACAAATTCAGTAAAGTGAAATGACTCATTAAGGTCTATAATAACCAATATCCAATGTTATGTGCAAAATACTACAATATATTGTATATTGTAGTATTTTACACATAACATTAGTATTCACACACACAAATCTATTCAACATTTTCTCATCTTAGAGCCGTTAAACGACACCTGGAAAGAGAATAAAACGCATTAATTTGAATTTACTCATTTATTTTTTTTTTTAAATTTAGATTGAAATTTATTGTTGAAAACTATTTATTTAATATAAAATTTTCTGGAAGAAGTTTCTTTTTTGGAGTATAATGTTCCGTACACTGATATATATTTTTAATTTCAATTAAATTACTATTTTATATATAGGAAAAAATTCAAATACTGTTTGAAAATGCTTAAAAAATCTGATATTATACAGAATGAAAAACTGCATTCCATTATTTTTAAAAATGGACTTGTTGGACACAAGCAATATATAAATCCAGGAATATATTTTTATTATTCACGTAAAAAAGGAGTTTATAAATTTTTAAAATATGAAACCATAATGATATGAAATATTCATCTTACGAGAATTTAGAATATTTATTTTCAAAACTTGATTTTCTTACATATATTTTTTGATGGTTTCAAAGATTTAAAGTGACAGTGTATTACTCATAAATTTTAAGAATTCAACTAGTTATACGGCAAACTTTTTTCTTCCAATATATATATATATATATATATATCAGATAGCAAAACGTGCTTCTTCTTCGCTTATAAATATTTTTCAAGTTTAGAAATATATTTTCAACATTAAAGTCATTAAAGGAAAAATTTTATAAAATTATAAATTATTTACGACTATAAAATAAATTTAAGAATTTTTTTATAACTATAGATATATATTCAGGAACATTAGGAGATTTAAAAATATACAGTAATTGCGAAAAAAATGACACGTTTTTGGCATATTTGATTTATAAGTTGTCTTTTGATGCGATACACAGAAAAATGTTTTAATATACAGTCTCAACATTAAACTTGAAATATTTAGAAAAAATTGAAAAAACCCTGAAAATTCATTACTTTTTAAAGCTAATTGATGATATTATTATTCAACAGGAGCTAACTTATACTATGCTATTATTGATAAATGAGTGATTCTTCTTTCTAATCGCTTAAAAATATTAATTCTGAAAAAATTTATGAAAGAAAAAAATGGAAGTTTATCACATCACCTTTAAGAAGAACAAACGAAGTAATACAGAACCAACAAATATTTATTGCAATCTTGATGTGAATACAAATGCTGAAAATGATTCATTTGCCAAATCACGTATGTTACGCCTCCAAATTAAAATTCCAATATGTCTCTCGAATCTTTGATTTAAAACTAAATCCGATAACAGTGGTTTTATTAAAAGATAATAAATTTATCTTACATATATTCTTCTGCTACCATCAAAGGCATCGATTGCCTGATTGGTTAGGACGTATTATCAGAAGGTAGTGAGTTCGAGAACCGGCTCAATCGAAGATTCGTCTTGTTCACTAATGGTGACTGGGGTATGTAAAATACGTTGTGGTCGCAATGTACACCATGTTCCTACATTCAGAAATAATACCTCTGAGGATGTTAGGAGTCGGCCTTTTGTCTTCTCTGGCTTCTAACTCTAAAATTGGAAGTACCAGATGGTGATGCCATCACAGAGCTAAAGTCGTACTTCCACCTTCGTAAGGGGGAGCTCTGTTAAGAAATGGAAGACGCTCTTTCCGATTTCATCCGCCCATTCCCTGAAGCTTAGTCAAGTATCATATCCTGCTTGGCTTAGTCAAGTATCATATGCAATACAACAACAACACAATTTAAGACCAAAAGAAATTTATATTAACCCTTTCTAGTTCGTCTGGGGGTGCTCTGTTCCAAAACGGAAGCCGCTCTTTCTGATTTTATTCGTCCAGTCCCTAAAAGGGGCGAGATTGGCTTTGCCAAGTATCACGAGTAAAATTAACCACAAGAAACATGGAAAGACTTTTTCCTATATGCCAAAAATGCTAGTAACATTAAATCCTAATTCTGTAAGATCTTAATCAATAAATTAAGTAAAATCATGACTACTGGGCCACGTAAAATAAGTCATGGTCGCAATGTGTCCTCCATGATCCAATTCCAAATTAATATTTCTGGGGATTTTAGGAGCCAGGCCTTGGGTTTTCTCTGGTTTCCTATCTCTAAATGGGAAGACCCAGATGGGACCGCCATCTCTGATCCAAAATCGTACTTTCACCCTCGTCGGGGTGTCTGAAACGGAAGATGCCCTTTTTTCACTTCATTCGCATAGTTATTTAATTATTATAAGTTTTAAAAATTTGGTATTCATTGATTCTTTATCTTTTGTTTCTCATATCTTATAACACATATGCATTATTAAAAGTCCCACATATAAGGCAGGCTGTGAAACATTTTCCACCAGGCCGTAACGGCCTGGTTGCTTATGGCGTCGTTCTCATTACCGGAAGGTAGTAAGTTCGAATCCCAGTTTTACCGAAGCTCTCTCGTGTTTACTAATTACAAATGAGGTAGGTAAAATATGTCGGGTCACAATGTCCTCCATGTTCTCCTTCCAACTTATTGCCTGAGATGTAGTTGGATCCAAGCTATGGATCTTGTCTGGCTTCAATCTGTAAATCGGAAGACCCAGATGGTGCTGCCATCTATGAGTCATAGTCGTACTTCCATCTTTGTATGAGGGTACTCTATTCAAAAACGGAAGACCTTCTTTCTTTTGCTTCATTCGCCCTGTCCCTGATGGGGAAGGGGGGGGGCTTGGCTTCACCAAGTATCATAAGTAACAATAACATTTCCCAATCTACAATATACATCAAGTATCATAATAGCTTCTAATTGCTTCATTCATAGTAACTATTGTGTTTTATAGATAATAAAACCACGACTATGTGAAATAGTGTAACATTTTTTAAATATAATTATTGTAAAAAGGTTTTCCAAAGTAATTTTTGATGTTTAAAAATTTGTTTTCATACTTTACATAATTATACAAAATATATCTCACTGATGATTGGTTATATATTTAAGGTTTTTTGTAATAAATTAGTTAAAAAAGAAAAAAGAGTTGATAATAATTTTTCCAATGTCTTTTTTGAGGGGCTTGTAATAATATATATCTAGCTCATTTAATTATTGCACAAAGCAATATAGATAAAAATTTGGAAAAAGATTATTAATTGGAAAGAAACATACTCTGGTTTTCTTATTAATTCATACAAAAAGTTAGTTTTTCTTCCATCGCCATTATATTATATTCCAGACTCCAAGATAAAACAAGAAAATTATAATTTTCGTAATTCAACAATAAAAGAGGATTTATGAATTCTCATCCTATTATAGATTTCATAATAATTACTTTCATAATTTCCTTTCCAATTTTTTTAGATCAAAACAGAAATGATTTAATTATGTATTTAATCACCTTCTTCATTGAAGATAATTACAATATTTGTGCAATTACAACTCTTAAAATGAGAGTTACGATATGATTTCATGAACAATAGAACTTTTGCTCTTTCTAAATAATTGCATCATATAGCCATTTATTTTACTATTTTCCAGAAAAAGTTGATTTCACTATTTAACTGACTAAAATTCTTCAGGTATATGTTTCAAGTAAGAAAAAAAGACGGCTGATAATCTGTTAAAAAAAAATAAAAATAAAAATAACAATAAGAAAAGTTCTGATTTTTCAGAAAATCCTAGAAAATTTTTTTCATCTAGTTTGAAAAAGAAATTTACTATACAATGGGAAAAAATGGCTTTGGATTATTTTTATAAGCTCGCTTTATTGGTTGTAAGTAGGTTTATATTTCGATCATCCAATAAGTCGGTTTAGGTTTCGGTTTGTCATGTTATTCGAGATAAAATATTTTTATTTATCACTTGTAAGGAGTAAAATGTCGAAAAAAAATGAAATCCTAAAATTTAGGTGGATAAAGATTTAAAATCTATAGGGTTCTCTCTTTCCCGTTTGGAGTTTTTTATCACGTTATACCTGAATTTATAATTTCTTAGTGTACCTTATTATGGTGTTTTGTAATTACAGCAATTTAGATGTTTCTTTTTAAAATTATAGATAGCTCATTTACTTATTACCCAAAACAATACGCATAAAAATTTGGAAAAAGATAAGTGAGTTAAGTTTTCATTTTTTAAAAATAAAGCAATTTTTCTTTTTTTACTTTTCTTAGTGCTTTTCTTTAAATAATGAAAAGAATGTCATTTGGTTTCATATACAGTTTTCTTATGAGACAAAAATTGAATTTTTTTCTTTAATAAAAGAATTTCAACGAAACACCTACTTTATTTTTTAGAATATATAATATTTTTTTCAAGCTCAATTCGAGAAAAAGTTTTAATTGATTTGATTCTCACGAAATTGATATTATTTTCAATAACGTTTTAAATATTGCTTTTGAATAAGTCGCTAACAACAATCGTGAAACAATCAAACATGTTTTTTGTGATTTTTTTAAACGAAAATTCTTTAAAAATTTCAAACAGAAAGGAAATTAGGACATTTCAAATGATATCTATCAAACTTAATTAATTCATCAATCACACATTTTCTTGTCAATTTTAAATTTTATGCTATTAACTAACATATTGGGGAATTTTAATAATAAGTACTTAATTATAAGGCAATTCTACTAATTAAATTTTGAGTTATTCGCAACATAAGAGAAAACAGCTTAAAATTGAATGAACACTTTTTCCAAATAAATTTAAGAAAATGTTAATAATATGTAAAAAAAAAAAAAAAAAATAAATAAATAAATAAATAAAGTAAATTTTTGTGTAAGTCTCTTTTTTTCGTCAACTTGAATGTTAACTTATTCAATTTCAATTATTTAATTGTTAATGAGTTCGTGATTATCTTCAAATTTATTTAAAGGCATTTTATAATTATATATATATATATATATATATATATATATATATATATATATATAT
>JAPDSC010070121.1:77143-97285 GCA_026290005.1 Latrodectus geometricus
AGTTAAAAACTAATTAAACTTTCATTGAAATACACGTATATAAATATAGTATTGAGTAAGGGGAATCTTTTATCATTTTTTATTCAGGGGAGACTCAACAAGAGATAATGGGGTCTTTTCTTTTAAAGCAGATCATTGGGACTCTATACTGTTTAAGCCCAGATATTGATCAGACGATGAAAAATGAGCAGCTGGGTCCTCATACTTCAGAAACCATGATTGAATTTTCGACTACTGAGAATCTGGGAATGATAATCTTGATAGATGCAATCGCCAGAAGGAAACAATGTTTGATCTTAAAATACCGTTGATCAACAAAAAAAGTGACAGTCGTTTTAACGGTCCATGAAGGTGACAATAAGACCTAATTCAAATCATGAGATGTGACCACAAACTATTAATTAAACATCCCATGTTTCACTCTTTAAGAAGGAGATCTTTGGAGTTGCAGTTTCCTGCTGCCCTGAGCAAGTATGTCCCATGGTGAGGATCAGGAAATAATTGGACTAATGGAAAACAAGACATATTTCCAATGATCCTCAGTCGAGATTTTACGGTATTTGCATCAGTGTATTTACCATTTCTTACTTATTTCTGCCACAGCAGATTTTGTAGTCACAGTTCTTCCAATCATGACAATTATGTAATTTCATTCGAATTACATGGATTAACACTTGGTTTTGCAAGTGTTAGTTCAGCTCATCAGTCTTTTTGACATCTTTGCCTTCCTTATGATGGTCACAATCTTCCTTGATATCTATCAGACTTTCGCAGTGAGTTTAGAATTATTTCCATGTTGCAGTTATTTGGTGACCTATCCGTCAACACGTTTCCAATTAATACCTCCAAATATTATTAGTTCAGCTCATCAGTTTTTTTTTTTAATTTTTTTTTAACAACTTGGCTTTTCTCATGAAGGTCACAGTCTTCCTTGATATCTACTTGTCTTTCGCAGTAAATTTAGTATTCTTTCCATAATGCAGTTATTTGGTGTCCTGTCCTTCAACACGGTTCCAATTAATACCTCCAAATATTATTAGTTCAACTCATCAAGTTTTTTTTTTTTTTTTTTTTTTTTTTTTTTTTTTTTTTTTTTTTTTTTGACAATTTGGCTTTTTTTATGATGATCACAATCTACCTTGATGCCCACCTATCTTTCCCATTTTGCAGTTATTTGATGTCCTATCTTTCGATACGATTCCAATTAATACCTCCGAATATTATATGACTGTGGTTACCAATGTACCAACAAAAACTGGTAGTTACGAATTTAGTTTAGTAGCTAAGTATCACGTTTATAAGTCAAACTGATTTTAGCGACAATTTTCTATTGTTCCAAACAATCCATCCAAGTTTTCTTTATAATGGAAATTTATTGAAAATTGTTAAGGAAAATTAATTGTCTTATTTGTGAAAAGTATAATGATCAAAACTGTTTTTCTCTTCAGAAAATGTAAATCTTCGCTTAAGATTATTGTTAAAAGAACTTTTTTATAATTATTAAAAAGTAAACAAAAAGATATCTTAATCTTTTTAAATATTTAATCTTTTTACTATCGAAAATGGTTTATATTTCTATTTAACCATTTTTTTATTTCTTTATTCTCCATAATCAACTTTCATCAAAAGTCTTAACTTTTAAATGAATTATTAGTATATTTTTATTACTTAAGATGATAAAAAACACACTAAAATACTTTTATCATTAATTATGAGAAATGAAAAGTAATTTAAAGGGATGAATTTAATATCTTCTCGTTAATCGAGTAAGAAAATATTGTTTTTGGCTTTGATATAAAAAGTAATTTACTGTAAAGTATGATTACATCATATTACATTATTTCTTCTGCAAAAACAAAAATATTTATTAAATTTAACAAATTTACTTACAGAAATTGAAAAAAAAAATTGTATTTAAATTTCATGTCTTCAAATGGTTAGCGAATATAACTTAGCATAAGCCTTAAAATCCTAACAATTAAGATGAGAGAATTTTTATTTAACTACTTTGTCATCAGCAATGGTGGAAGTTTAAGATTATTTGCATCATTATTTTAATCGAAGCAATTTCAGTTATAAATAGAATCACTTAAGTTTATTAAGTGTGTGAACCGGAATTACTTACATAAAACCTACTTTACGATGAATTATTTAATGGATATCGCTTAAAATAAATAATATTAAATTAATATTTTGCTTGCCTTGTTATTGTTGCTTTTAGCTTCAGAAATTCCAAATGTTATTCGGAAATAAATCAATTGATAAGCTATGAATTGTTCTTTCATTGTCATTTCGCTTACATTTTAATCTCTTCCAGTTTGTTACCATGTTAAACATAATTTTACACGAAACTTCAGTTGTATATGTTATGCACTACAATAGCAAAAGGAATAACGTAAAGAAAATGCAAATGAGACATTGTTACTGTATAGCAGCTTTGTCTAATTATGTTCTTATTGAATTTACATGACTTATAATAGAGAGACAAATATGTTGTTACAATAAAAAAAGCTACAAATACATAATTATCTATAACTAAAGGATGGCCATGATAAATTATAATTAATTTATTTCAAAGAATGTCAGTATATTTATACATACTTTAAATTAATTTCTTGTTCTGCTTTGAAAACATGAATTATAGTTGTTTCAATAAAGGTATTAATTTTAAATTTAAACATCAACAACTAATAAATTGTAATATAAAATATAGACTCATTAATAATAAAATATTTGATTACAAAATTTGTAACATAAAGTCATAAATCAATTCGAATAAAATTAAAAAATATTAATAGGAAATATCATGAAATTTAAAATTAATATCTAAGTCATAAACTTTTCTTTTAACATTTACTAAACCATAAAATTATAATGTAATATCATTCAACAATTTAATTTTTCTGACAAATTTTAACGTGTACAACTCCAGGAATAATCTTCAACTTTATTTACCATTAACTAATTCGAGCTGCATTTAATGTTTTGTTCGAATATTTAGAATATTATTTATTTTAGCTAATTAATCTGGCATCATTCAAATTATAATAAATTTACAAAAACTCTCGCATTTATTATCTTCGTAACAATTTAAATTTTATATTAAAGTTTGGAAAGAATTTAATAATATATATTTCATATGTTCAGCTAGTTTATTTACTAATATAAGCAGTTTTAAGGAAATAAATGTATTAATGCTCTTATTAATAAATTAGAATTATATTAAATAAAAAATTGATCCACATTTCATTAAAAATATATTTTCCATTAATAATTCCCTTGTTTTATAGTTAGTTAAGATATTATTAAGAAACAAATAAAATTTATAATATTAAAAATCTTTTGTAATAACTATATTAAACTATTTTTGAACAAAATGTCAAATGAGAAAAAGCATTAAATTTCAATTCATGTGTACAAAACTAAGAGGAATTAATATGTTTCGTTATTAACATCTCAACTGTGAAAATACAATTCCATTTATGTGTATATGAGGAATTGCTCTGTAAGAGTAAAATAATTTTAAAAAATGACTTCATATCATATTAAGTTAAGATTGTTGGACAAAATGATTAGAGATTACTTTTCTTCTTATGCGACTGTTGTTTTGAACCATTTTCCTATTCAGCACTAGATTGCTCAAATGTTCTAGAAGTTAGAGTATCGATTCCTCAATCAGCATCTGGTACAGTTGTTGAATGTTTGTAATCATGCCACAAGGCATCTATTCAAAGCATCCCACACAGGTTCTAAAGGATTTATATCAGGAGAGCAAGCTGACCAATCCATTCGTGTGATATCTTCCCTTTCCAGTAGTTGTTGAAGAACAGTAGTCTGATGCGTCCATGCATTGTAGTTTCTAAAAACGATGTTTGCTCCAATTTCACTTCGGAAAAAAAGCACATGAGAAAGGGTAACCTTTTTACATTAAAGATCTCCGATTACAGAACCTCCGAAGAAAACATGGTGCTCAGTCCGCCCATTTAGCATTATGCCTCACCAGATCATAACTACAGAACCACTATACCTGTCTCTTTTTTTGATGTTATTGGGGTGAAATAGTGTCTGTACCTCTCTTAAAATCAACTGAGGTTGAGGCTTGTGGCACTAAAACGACTATCATCTGTAACTAGGAAACGACTTGCTGATGACATGTCCAATTTTTGTAGTCCTTTCACATCTCTAAACGGTTGCTTGGAGTTCAAACTGTCATAGGGATTCAGAATGATGGTTGAATGGCCACCTTTTGAAGGGATCCGGTCACAGTTAATCGTAACACTTGTTGCTCCATTGCAGTACAGAATTACTAAGCAATGGCACTAGCTGACTAATCTTGGACTTCTTTCACTTGCTGGGCGATTCATTGGTCATACACTACAGTCGTTTTCTTGAGGAAGTTACAGTAAATTTTTAATAATTATATTTATGGTTTGGTGATTATATCTATAAGCTTTGCAAGTGCACGAAACTACACTTTTGTTGATTGCCATCTCTTCACATTGCACCCGTTATCAAGCGTTTTGATCATTCTTCAACATTTGAAGTCATTTAGGTGATTTCTTCTAGCCATATTTCACAAAAGGAGATCTCAAAGCATTTGCACAGTTTATGTGCTTTAATTTCATCTCCATACTTTATTTTATTGTAATCTTCAGGCACACGCGCATTAACAAGACTCTTACGTTTGCTCACTCCATGTGTGATGTTTTGATCCTACATTTGTTGGTATACTCTTTTTACCAAATTGAAAGTTTTTTGGTGCTCACCACACAAACTTTTTTCTGCATTTTTGTGGCTATTTTTTAAAAATGTACACTGTTGCTTAAGTTTTGCACATCAGTAGGTGAATATATATATATATATATATATATATATATATATATATATATATATATATATATATATATATATATATATATATATATATATATAGAGAGAGAGAGAGAGAGAGAGAGAGAGAGAATAATTATTTGTATGTACAGACATTTAAATATGTTTATATGAAATAGATATTTGCTAAATTTTATATTAATATAATATAGGCTGAAAATGGTTGCTACTCTCATAAATCAAATTAATATATTTTTATAATAAGCACAGTTTGGGGAAAAAGAAATCCATTATTTTTACGTGAAATTTTTGTAACTTCTTTCAAATTCGTTTTGTAAAAAGGTTTAAAACAGTTTTCATGTTGATTTTTAGGTCTTGTGTGAAGCTACGACTGCTGACATGCTGTCAAGTTTGATAATTTGTGATATTTTATAGACATTCTCGACGATGTTGTATCCATGCGAGGCGATCTTTAGCATCCAAATACCCAAACGGAATAGATGAAACCAAAATTGTGCGTAACTGGTTGTTACAGTCATACATAGGGCGATAAACACCATTCACAATTTTAGCCACCTGGTTAGCATATTCGCCGTTACAAGAGGAAAACGAAAATGTATCGAATTTTCTGTTTGTTGTCTTCCATTTTTGAAACCTTGTACTCGTAACTGAATTAATCAAACAAAAAACCGCAAGAGAATATTTTAGTGTCAAATGTCACCTTTTCAATGAGCATAAATTTGAAATTGTTTGATAGATACCTCACGAGATAGCGATCACTACAGACGTCTACCGAAAAAATAATGGATAAATTTTTCACCAACCTATTATATATAATGACATATGACGTGTTTTCTATTTTAGGAATATTATTCTTTCTATTTTTAAATGTTTAAAATTAAAAACAATTATCTGGTTGAGCAAGAATGATCAATGATTTCATATATTTTTTTAAGCCAATTCTTAAAAGATTTGATTTTTTTTCAATGCATCGGGGGTAATTAATTTTATTAACGAATACTACCCTAAAAATATATCTAATTGTTTTGTATTCATATTTGAATACATAAATGTAAAAACCTTAATAAAATCGACTGTAAAATATTTATCTTTGAATTTTTCTGTCATTATGAATATTGTTTGATCGACATAATAAATATACTATTTAAAGTTTAAAATTTGTTAAATAATATTTTAGTGCAATGTTTATACATGTAGAGTTAAATATACATTAAATAATTATAATTTGCATTTTAATATAAAAATATTTAAGAAGTTCAATTTTAAAGTTTGAATTTTAGAAATTAACAAATTCGTAGAATATTTATACACATTGAATTAAAATATTGAATTTAATTATATAATTTGGAAATAATTGTGATTATGTTGATTTAGAAACACTCATAAAAAGCTTTACATTTTCAAATTTTAAATTATTGTTAATAATACTAACAGTAACATTTTGTTGCGATTGAATTCATTTCATGAGTTGACAAGTTCTATTATTACAAAAGTCTCAAATAAAGTTTATTATCTCTTCATATAATATTTTCTTACTGAGACAATATAATGTTCAAAAATAAATAGCAACAATGAACAAAAACTCTATTATGAAGTAAATGAAAAACATATTTCTATCATGAAGTAAATTTTTATTTCACCATGCTATTGATATTATTAGTAAGACTTAAGACAAATATTTGTCTTTCTTATAAGCACAAAGTAAAATAGAGAATTTAATATATGTAAAGAATGTTGGTATAATCATTATAATCAAACATAAAACTCTAGATTTAATATGATCACCAAACATGCAAAAGAAAGAATTTTATAGAAAAATGTCCCAAATTTTCTTTATTTAGTATTTAGTTTTAATGAAAGAAATACATATTTTTGTATATAGTGAAAAGAAAAAAAATCTATCTAATCTAATTAATCTAAAAATTTCAATAGAAATCTAAAATCGAAAGCGTGCATTCGAAATACGGCTTGGAAAAGTAAATAAGATCATATTATGGCAAAAACAATTTTAATAAACATAAAAGGCACCCACACCGTAGATAATTTACATAAATTCTAAGCAATCAATTATATTCAAGAAATCTAAAGGAACTTAAATTTCCATAGAAAGTTCGTAAGTATTTCACTCCATCAGAAATCAAAATCTAAAATGCCTGAAATCATACAAATAATTGCTGGCAGCAATTGAAACTATTGAAACTTTCTATTGTTACTATTGAAACTTTCTTCACACTCACTTAAAACTTTAATGTTTACTAATTAAAATTTAAAAATTAAGATTAATACTAATAAACAGTTTAAATGAAGAATTATTAAAAAGTTGAACTAAATTTACTTGCACATAAAGGATAACATCAATAAATTATAAAAAATCATAAAAAAATATGAATTCAATAGAGAAATTATTAATTCATTTAACATTCAAAAGGCTGTTTAATTATTCTTAACTTTGATAAAATTAAAAAAGTACAATTTTGATTAAAACATCTGAAATATAAAATATATTTATAGTTAAAATGTTTTACTTATTTTACAAGTGAAGTTTGCTGAAAAAAAAAAGAACTAAAATAAATTTAGAGTTCAAATTGTTCAAATTCAAACTTCAAGAAAATGTTAAAGTTTTTATACATCCAATAGTTATTTTGTAGCTCTTTTCAACAGTCCGTTAGTATTCCATTTGTAAAAAAAACTTTATTTTCTCGTCCAATAAAATCATATATTATCTTCAATAAGCACTTCCTTACCTCCAATTCACTTTAGGGGTGAGAATGTTTCAGAAAAGGAGTAGTTTTCAGGTCTAGTAGATACTGCTGCTTCAATGTATGCCACAATTGCCACAAAATAAGTAAAGTCTGATATTTCTTTCTTTTCAGCAACGATGATCTGTTACTTCCATTTTCAGTAAGTTCAGCAAATATCACGGGATAAATATTTTTTCCATGACCAAAATTAAAAAAAAAAAACGCATTGGTGTCAGTGGCTGTGGTTTATATCATTTTTGTTGTAAACATAGGTCAAAGGACGCAGGTTGAGGACGGTTTCTACTTCCACAAGCAAAGTTGAAACTTCTTTATAGTTCAGTAGAACTTTGCCGATGGTTTTCCACAAACACTCTTTCACAGTTTTCACCAGTTGTTCATGGAAGCCTCTCCACCATGCTACCTGCTCTATTACGTTTTTCCAAACTGTTCTTTCCTTGGCGATACAATTTTGGAAATTGTCACTGAAAATTATATTGCCCAGAGAATATACTTCTTTTTTAGTCTTTTGAAATGTCTTGGAATTGTCGGAATAAATTACTTTACAGAATTATTTTTTCTGGCTAAAAATCTTCTGAAAGCTCTTAAGAAAGAATCAATTAATAAATCAAATGTAAGTTCCAAGTGTATTTTCCAAGTGTTCTCTTGTTACACCTCAGATGAACAAGACAATATAAGACATTTGACTACCTTTAGCTTCTTTTACATAAATAGTTGCAGCAAAATCCAAACCGTGTACTACAAATGGAGGCGTCTTGTACACTCTATCTTTGGGAGCGGAGCTGTTATTTAGATTCTTTGTTTTAATGAGTACTTATCGCAAATAAGGCAACTTTTGATAATGCTCTTTACTATTTGACGCTCTTTAGGAATCCAATAACGAGTTCTGATTCTAACCAACGTGAAGGCTACACCGCCATACGTAACTTCATTATATACTTTGCTAACAATTAAAGTGGTTAATCAGGAACCTTTAGCCAAGATGATAGGATGCTTATCTTCAATGGACAAATCACAAAATTCTAATCTTCCTCCAAGCCGTAAGAATTTGTTAGCACATCCATATAAAGTACTTAACTAACTAGAGGACAACTTTTTTTTTATCTGAATTTCATTCATTCAATGATTTTTACTCTTCTATGAACCACTTCTCTGGCTCTTTTATCAAATAATTTTCAGCATCTACCAGTTCTTCTGCTGTTATAGGTCTTCAACATTTATAAGATTTTTTCAAGCTTTGTGACAAATCTGTTTATCCAAGCAGTAATTCACACTAGTTTTTCAAAGCTACTATATATGTTGATATCTATTGGACTTGTCAATTCTTCAACTATTAATTCGCATTGGAGGACTTGATTAATTTTAAGATAATCAAATTCTTTCACCTCAATGTTTTCAGATTGTGGCCCATACTAATCGGGTTGTTGCAGTCAGTATGGTCACATGTAGCAAAGAAAGTTCATTAAACAGTTGAGGAGTTTTAGCTTCCTAGAAACGCTCTGGCATGGTTTCCAGAGAATCTCGATTTTGCTTTAGATCGATAGCTCTGGAGCAACAGACAGCTCTAGATCGTTGCTTCTGGGCAGTGATACAAACTGCAGTCGATGAGGATGATAGTTTGGGAATTTCTTACATTCTATATTGAAATGTTTAAATTCTTCAGGAGTTTCTTTAATCCAAAAGTAGGCAATTTTCGAATCTGTCCAATAACAACAAGGTGACGTCGCTGCAAATAAGAAAAGGGTTTCTATTTATTCCGAACAAATCTCTTGTGAATGTGTAAATTATAGGTTGTTTTTTTTCTTGTTTGATATTGTCCGTTTGAGCCTTGGTAAATAAAAATCGTAACGTCTGTATTTTCTTCGTGGACAAAAATATTCAAAAACAATTGTCGCATGTCATTTGTAAAAGCTATGGGCTTAGGTCTAAATCTAAAAAAAAATATCAAAAATTTTTAGATACGTATTTGGACTAACATGCAAACAGTCAATCAAGAAAAGAGAATTCGAAGATTTAACAGGAACATCAAAAACCAAATGTTTTCATTATATAATAGATAAAATGTAAGGTTTTCAGTTTCATTTATTTTTGTGAGAGCTAAATCTATAATTCTCAAACACTTCTCTATATTCTTCAAATAGTTTGAGATTTCTAAACAATCTTCTTAACATATCGAGTCTTGCTTCAGCGATTTCTCTATTGTTTCCTAAATTTTGTTTATCTAATTTCCTAGGCAATTGAACAATGTATCTAGGATTTTCACATTTAATATTTGATTAAAAATCAGACAAAACTTCATTTTTGAAAGAATTATTGTTCTTACTTTCGTCAATTAAACAAGAGTTTTCTAAATCCAAAAGTTTTTCTATTTGCTTTGATATTAATTTCTCCTCTACCACTACATTAAATATAAGAGAGAATTAAATATAAGATCATCAAACCTTGGAGGCATCAACCAAAAATACTTTCAACGAATACGAGATTTTTATTAATGTTTGATTTTTTTTTCAGTCACAATATTGTAATAATAATCTGCCTCTATCAAAACAGTTATAGGTTCAAGTACAATTAGGGGAGTAAGCAAAGGTATAATTTCTTAATTTTAAATTTTTATTTACTTTCTTTGTTTCATTGAGTAGAATATCTGAATCTGATATTTCATCTGTAGCTAAAGCTTCAATTTCGAATTTTGAGTTTGGAAAAAGGTCTATGTTCTAACTTCCCGCGAACTATACATCATAAATTTTGTTTAAAGATTTTTTACTTCCAAAAGTAAAAACCGATAATTTTTCTCTTCTCTTATTTTAATGACATGTAATTTTATCAACTAATTTTTGACAAATAAATGCTCACATTGAGCCGCTATCTAACACTACATGAGTAATTAATTCACTAATTTTCGATTTCCCCTTTACACAACAAGTTTGCAAAATATTTTATTCCTTTTATTATGCGAAACCGCAAAAATTATCGACGGCTCAGTTTCTGATTCTTGAATCTCATTATTTTTTTATCTTTTGATGATTTAAAACAAATTGTCTGGTTGTATTTTTCTCCCCATATGTTATAAATCAGTCCGATTTGCAATCTTTAATTCTGTGTTTTACACCAAGCCATAAAAAACATCTGCCGAAAGCTTTTTCTTTCTTTCTTTTTTCTTCAGTGTGCTTAAGTTACAGTTCTCCACAGTTTCTTTTTACAAAAAATGCCAGATTTATTAGTTTGAAAAACACCAGAGAAGAGCCATAAGTGGAGGATTCAGTTTTTTTCTCCTTGAAGAGTGCGGTGGATTTGGCCTTGAGTTTTTGAAGTGGATTATGCGAAAGTGGAAGTGTTTTCCATGCTTTTTATTTCGAGTTCGATGAAATTTAAAAATTTATAAATATCGGGTTTGGACGAATCTTTTATATTTTGTCTGCTATATTCCAACGTTAAACCACTTGGCAAATTTTTTATACAATAGCAATAAGCATTAACTATGAAATATAGATTCAACTCCTAAAGATTGTTAACTTCTCACATTAATTTCGATTTCATCATTCATTCTTTTAAACGTCAGAATATCGTTCGATTTATAGACTGGAGAGAGATTTAAGAATTTATTCATATGATTTATTATTAAGTCCTTACGAATAAATTTTTCTTTCAAAATCTTCTCAGCTGAATCATAATTATCATTCAATATTTCGAAACCTTCAATATGTCATTCAACACCGTTCCACCTGAATATGGCTTTAAAGAATTAATTTTATCAATTTTTGTTAGCCTATTGTTAGCCTCATTCCTACGTCTAATTGGGTTTTCTTTATATTTTGTTGTTCTTCTATGTTATATTTCTTTTCGCTGTTTGTTGTGTTTTTATTTATTTTGTTCTTGTAACTTTAAAATGTTTGATTTGACTTCTTCTCTCTCATTTGCTGCTTAGTTTGTAGTGCCGATTCATAATTTTCTTTCTCCAGAGATTTTGATATCATTTTTATTTTTCATTTTGATGCCTGTTAAATGTTTATCATTTTTATGGTACTGTTGATAACTCGTTCTTGTGATGATGTGTGCTTATATATACCACTTATTAGGATTTTAAAGTGTTAGTTTTGTTAAAACTGATATTAACGTTCCTTGAATTCTTTCAACGTGCCTATTGTCACGTGTTACTCCAGTGGTAATTAAAATAACTTAGATGTCTTCTTCCTTGCAATATTTTTGAAATTCTGTTGAAGTAAAAGCTGGTCTTTTATCAAAAATTATTCGTCGTATATTTCCGATAGTTACTTGTTTAATTTTTCTAAGCCACCATGTGCTGGAGTGGATTTGACTGGATAAATCCAAACAAATTTTGTGAAAGCATCTACCATTGTAAAAATGTATTTGTAGTTTTTGTTGGTGAATGGGAGTGGTTCTAGGAAATCTATGTGGTAAGTCTCCTTTTGGTGAGTGTCTTCTTGTTTTTGCCAAGTTTTTTTTTGACGAAAGTATGCATTGAATGCAATTTGTGATAACATTTTCTAAAGTCTTCCTTATATTGGGGAAAAAGAATTGTTGTTGGACCAAGTTTTCTGTTTTGTTTATGCCAAAATGTCCTTCAGAATGTTCAGGTTGAACGATTTGTTTTTGCATATCCAGTGGGACTATCAAAAGTTCTTGATCGTTTACCCCTCTGTACAAAATATCATTTTTTAATGAAAAATCAGTTGAAGTAGATGTTTGAAAAAGTTCTTTGATGCTTAATGGATACTCATCTTTACTTTGTGCTGTTTCATTGTATTGTATAACCATGATTGGATTACGGTTGTGAGCATCAATCGTTGCATTTGTATTGCTGGTTTGTAAAGTATCTCGTAATCAAAACCTTCTAAAAAGTGAACCCTATTTAAATCTATTTTAGGTCGTCTTTTTTAGACATTGTTTTTTGGAAAGCTTGAGAATCTGTGTAAATTTGGAATTTTGTGCCAACGACGTAGTGTCGAAATTTATTCAATCCTGCTACTATCGCTAAAACTTCTAGTCCATAATTCAAGTATTTCTCTTCTTGTGGAGATGTTTTTCTGCTCATGTAGCGTATTGAATGGAAATTATTGTGAGAGTCCATTTGAAGGATTATGGTGCTGAATCCTTTCGAACTGGCATCGCAGTGTAACTGGCCATTTTTGCTGAAACAGGTTCTGATGACAAGATGTGTTTCAACGTTAGGAAAGCTTGTTTTTATTCAGGGCCAAATGTAAATGGGACTTTGTTTCGTAAAATGTCACTTAAAGGTTTTGCGATTAATGCATAGTCTTTAATGAATTTTCGGAAGTAACCAATTAGTCCTAAGAAAGATAGAAAATGTTGAATTGTTTTAGGAAAATTCATGACTGCATATGTTTTATGTGTTGAGAGACGAATGATTCCTTGTTCGATTATATGGCCAAGAAAATTTATCTAACGCTGCAGAAAATGACACTTTTAAAACTTGAACTCTAATCCATAATTAGAAACAACTTGCAATACTTTTTCAAGCTTTGAAATTTCTTCAGATTCAGTGTTTGATGGGATTATGAAGACATCCATGTAATGTATTGTCTTTAATGAGTTCTTTGAAGACAATTTGAATGTTTTTTTGAAATTAACTGTGGAGAATTGCATAAACCAAAGGGAACTTTTAAGAATTCATATTGTCCGTTGTGTGATATGAAACTAGTGTATTTACGACTATCAGTTCAAATGATAAATTGAAAAAACTTGATTTGAGATTGAGATTTGAAAAAAAATAGCTCTTTGTAGGTTAATAAAATTGTCTTCAATGAGGGATAGTGGAGATCTCTGTTTAATAGCTTTTGAATTAAGAGCACGGAAATCAACACAGTCTTATTGATTTGTCTTTTTTTTCTAACTACGACCAATGATAGGCGAAATTTGAATTAGATTCACAAATAAAACTATCTTTTAGCCAATGTTCAATCTGTTTTTCAACTATATTTTTCTCTATTTGTTCTAATTTTCGAGGTAGTTAGTTTTTCATTGGTTAGAATTATTTTCATATTTAAGTTTGTATCTTTAATTTTATTCGGTTTACAATATTTAATAATTTTTTCTACTTGTTTGTGGTTATAACGTTTAAAATATATGATAAATCAACTTCTTTGCAGTATTTCAATTCGGTAAATAACAGTTTTTATTTTCGAAAAAAGAATATTCATTTGCTTGATTTAAATGATCGCTTCCGTTTTGAAAACGAGTATTTGTGTTTACATCAGGAGTTTCCCTCTCGGAATCACGTGATATAGTTAAAGAGCTGAATGACGTCACTTTCTACTGTGGTGATAGTGGTCTGGCGTCGCCTATCTCTATCAGAAAGAAAATTAGGAGCCAAAGAGCTGTTTGATATTTATCGAATAATATTGCGGTTTTATTTTTATTGGAACTCTTATAAGTTCCAATGCGCTGACCTTCAACCCGTTGAGTAACACTTTCATCGGATTTATTTGTAGAATTTAGGCGCCAATGGCGAGGAGCATTTTGGGGAAAAGACTAATTCCACATTCATTTTCGCCTATTTTATTCAAATTGTTTAAATCTGAGGAGCTTTGTTTTATATTACGCAGTGTGCATTGAACGGGAAAATCATTTTTACAGTGAGTGGGAGTTGAATTTTCTCTTTCGATTCTGATATACTCTTTCTTGGCATTTATTAAGTCATCAAAAATATTACGGGGGAATTATTAAATCGCAATAAATTTTTTGGCATTGGCTGCTGTTACCGTAAACGGATTTTCTTGAAAATTTGGAAGGGCTTATTTTATTTTTGCTAGTTGCATTTGTTGTTAAAAGCGCATGTGAGTTGCACAGTACCTAAATGATTAGTGTTTGGTGAAATAAGATTCGATTTTATATAAACAATGTTCGCTACAGATCTAGTTGTTAGCGTAACTGACTACTGAACCTGGGTGCGAATCCCGGCTCACGCATGGATGTACTTTCTCTTCTTATGTGCTTCTTGTCTTTCCTCTGATGATAGATGAATGTGGCCCGCCCTGTAAACAGGTTTGTGGTGATGTGACGTGGGTAGTGCAACTCGCCTCCGTGACTTGGTTCACAGGTGCCCACCGGGTAACGATAAATGAGTAGCAGTTTCCGGCTTTGTTGTGGCAAATAAAGTGTTAATCACCCAAGTGCTCACCATTGGAAAAAAAATGTTCGCTCTAGAATCTATAAGTGTTTTTACGATTTTACCACTAGCAAAAATATTTTCATAGTGTATTTCGCTTATTGATTGATTGAATGAGTTATCTTCTCCTTTTCAAATTGGGTTATTTAAATGAACACTAGATCGAGGATTTGAAGTAGTTTCGTTTCTGTGGTGATATCCTCCACGTGAGTTGCTTATTGCATCATTTCCCGAGTGGTTGGCAAAATTTCTGTCGCGCGATTGTGGTCTTGAAATGAATTGTTTTTTTGTTGCGGTTGGTGGGTTTCTGTAAAAGATTTTCTTTTCGAAATTAAATATATATCGCATTCTTTGGCTTTTTCAGTTGGTTTGAACCAATTTTTGCTTTGATTTATCAAAATATATTGTTGTATTTCACGATCAAGTGTGGAAAATAATTTGTCCGCTATCATTAATCCATATAAAGTCGCGACGAAAATTGCACATGTGATTCATTTGTTGAGCTTTGAGTTCTACGGAAATTTATTAAGTGTTCTTGGGGGGTTGGTTGAAATTCTCATAAAATATTATTTTTAACTTTTTCGCTATCTTGAAATTCGTTATTTGAGATGTAAAGTAATACGCTGTTAGCTTTTTCACGGTTCATTTTTAAACGTATCAGTTTTCTTTATTAGTTCTTTTAAGCAAATAATTGTAGTATTATGAGGTACAGTTTGGCCTAGTGCTTTGGCAGTGTTTATTAAATCTTCTTTTTTGGTATTTCGATACATGGTTAGTAAAAAAGTTTGATCCAATCTGGTTTGAAGATGCAGATGATTTTCGTAGTTCCCTGAAGTAAAAGAGAAAGGGTTTTGGTCATAGGTGGGATAGGGCTGTTCTTTCTGTTTCGTTGGATGTCCCTTACGATGAGATACGTATTTGAAATTGTACGCGGAATTTGGTTTCCAGCGTTGAGGTTGTCTCGTGGCTGTTAAAATGATGAGATAAATCTTCAGAGCGGGGACGTTGGCTCGTAGTTGGTGTGACGGTTGAATTGGTCTTCAGAGCTTTTTTCTGTTGAAGTGAAGAAGTATCTCCAGAGTGGTAATATTGGCTCTTGGGCGATGGGACAACGAAATTGGTCTTTAGAATGGTGGTATTGACTCCTTTCCGTTCAAGCTATAAAGTTGATCTTGAGAGCGGTAATAGTGCGCAGGGTAATTTCCTTTACCTTATGAACATAGTTATGCTCAGACATTACCTTACCATACCTTTTATAAAATGAAGATAAGGAACTGAGGCTAGAACTAAAATAATAGAAGTATGTATTAATAGTAAAGTAGTTTTTGGATACATTAGAAAGAAGAGTGCGAATCTGTCACCCTAGTTTTGTCGTGTTCCAGTAAATTTGCCATTGTTTTATTGTATGTTAGGAAGGGAACATTTCAGATGAGATTTCAGCTATGGGATGTCAATAAGTTTGGATGTTTCTGTCTACCTTTTTTTAAAAGGATAGTCTGTGCTTTAATTTTCTCCGTTGTCCTCATCAGACTTGATCTTTTTTATGAGATTTTTCTTGTGGTGCTTATTAACTTGGATCTTATGTATTAGGGGCATAAATTGAAAGATTTGGGTTATGTATCACTTGAATAGCTGAATGTATCACTTGAATAGGTTATTGGTAACAGCAAATATCTCAGTGGGATTGGTTATTTTACATATTTTTGGAGATTTGTCTCTCTTGATACCGATATTAAAAAAATAAATACGTATTTATCATTAAGTAAAAATGAATTTATTTTATGTAGCATGTAAAGCACATTAATTATTAATATTTGATTGTTTATGCAAGCAATAAATAAATCATAACATCTACTTTATGGTTAGTTTACATTGGCAAGGACGATTTAAATGTTTTCGTATTTTATATTTCTAAAACTTTCGGTATGCTTATAAAAATGTTTTCACAACTTTATTTTATTTTTTTTATTACAAATATTTTCTTACTTGGTGTTTGATTCATTGAAATGTTGATCAAAACACAACCAATAAGTACCATAAAGTCATTATTAATAACCATATAGTGAGAAAATGTTTCAAATAAACCAATTATAAATTTGATATATTTTAACTATCCTTATTTTGCGTTTTATTTTTTTGGAGAAAAATTAATCTCATTCTTTTCTATATTTTACGGCCAGAATTTCTTTAAAAATATTTTTGAATAAAAGTATTTAGAAAAATTCTGATCGTCTTATACAAAAAAATATAACACGTAAACTTACTACTTATTTTTGAATAAGAAATTAAGAACAAAAAATACTATTTAATTGTCTTTAGTCATAAACTGCCCTGTCATTAATTAAACACAATTGAAATTTTTAAATAAAGTTTTCGTTGCTATTAAACAGTGAATTTCATTTTGTAATTTCTGTGAATTTCCTTTCACTAACAGTGATGTTAATTTTTTTTATTTTTAGTTCTAGAGAAAGTGTATTTCAACGATTATCTTTTATTCACTATCACAATATATTACAAAACAATTTCTCAGAATTCTTTCTCAAAATTATTTTTCTTTCATAAAATTCCTCGGTTTTTTACCAAGACTACAGTTCTGTCGACTTTTACTGATTTTCTAGAAGTGAATCATTACTCCCAGAAGAGTTGAACCATTGCTGAACTTTTCCATTGTGCCCAAACGAAAAGCAGAATTTTCCATTACAAAAAAGTTCTTTTTTCCAATAACCAATACCCGCAATTCTTTCCCACAGACCCAATATATAAGTGTGGTAAATCTTCCTATATTATACAGTATTTAATCCAATAAGTGACTTTTCTGAATATATTTAAATGATTTTTACAGTTTTCGTCATATTGTTAGTTTAATATTTTTCATAAAAAATGAAAATATTGAAGTTGTTATATAATTTATTTTGGCAATGGTTAAGATAAGTAGTAAAATATTTTGAATCAGTATAGTCATGGCTATCATTTATAAATATAAAAATAATAAATTACCAATTTATATTTGTGTATGCACTAATTATAAATTTAAAAAGAAGAAATATACACAAAATTTAAATTCATTGTTACATACTTCTTTATTTAATCGTGAGGAAGAGGACATTCAACTACAGTTTTTTTTTATTTTATTAAATAGGTTCTAAAAAATCCTGTGTATTCTACATCCGACGACGAATTCTACACAACACTCAGCATTTTTATAAAAAGAAAATTAGCTAACATAAATTTTTCTAAGATAAGCAATTCAAATATTTTTTCTTGGATTCTTTTAAAATACATAAAGCAGTACACAAACAACTGAAACAAAAATATATAAATCTATCATGAAACACACACACACATGATCTACTCTCATATTATAATTAATACTTTCAGCTCGCTTTTAGAGTAAAAAAATACTAATATGAAATGAAGCACTCTACAGAAAACTACATGAACTTTCGCTAGAAAAAAATTAATCCTATTCATAAAATTATAATCCTATTCATTTAATTTTAAAAGGTATTAAATAACTTTTTCATTCCTATTTCCTGTTTAATAGTGATTCTTGGAAATTTGTTAACTTTGACTCTGTTTCAAGGTAGCGAGAGTAGTATTCCTGGTCTACACTCAATTAATTTAATTAATGGTTTATTAATTTAATTATTATTAAATTAATTAATTGTCAATTAATTAAAACACACACACATATATATATTAGAATGGGATTAAAAAGACTCACAAGCATTGAAAAACATGAGTATATATTAAACTCTTTATAAGAAAATTAAAATAATTATAAAAACTCTAAAAGTAATCATGAAAATGTTTTGATTACTATGAAACGGCTTAGGATTCCTCGGAATGATTATTATCTAGTAATTAACTTTTCTGAAACTCAAAAAATAACTTTAAAAATAATTTGATGGTCAAGAAATAACTATGGAATTCTTTGAAATTAATTTGTACTGGGTTTCATTTTTTAAGAAAGAGATATTTTTAAGAAAAACTTTGATATTTCATAACTGAAAGTATGACAGTGGAAAGCTGTTGCTAAGCTTTTTAATAACCCCTGCGCATAAGGGCTTTTTTTTTGGACAGACTTTCTTAAATGCCGGGAAATTCACAATGTATCACAAAGTACTAAAATTGTTTAACTCCCAAGCACCCACTTAAACAGATGTCCATGCAAAAGCATAGAATCTCTCCCGTTAATTAGCAGTAGCGGGGATTGAACTTAAGACATTCTACTCTGAAGAGCGCAGTCTTTTTATTAGTCTTCAGAAAACACTTAAAATTAACTTGAAAATACAAGATAATTTTCTCTTTTTTAATATAACTTTCACCCTTTACTCTACTAATCTTTTTTTAATAAAATTTTAATTTTATTTACTATTTTTGAATAAATAATTCTGTGATTCTTCTTGGTTGCTTACAGAATTAAGAAATATTGCTTAAAATTGCTTTTTAAACAAAAATAATTAAACGAGTAAGATTTTTATATTGTACTTTTTATTTTGTATGATACACAACTTGCATGACATATATCAATTCATAAAGTATTAAAACATATTTTTTTATACATAGTTCTGCGGAAGATTTTTGGTCATTCGTTAAGACACTGGATGATAAATAATGCTAAATAGTAAAATATTAATGATAAATAATGCTAAAATAATTTTTTAGTAAGTATCATTTAAATAAAGAAAAAATCCTCTATTTTTTGTAGCGATTAGTACTAAATTTAAAAAAATAAACAATCCGGAAACTTTTTTTCTATAAATTTATAATTCCTTGTAAAAAATTAAATACAATGCATTTTTAAATTTAATTCCGTAAAATGTATACATTTACGATTATACATAAAATATTTATTATTTTCTATGCAATACCTAAATTGTGTTGATAATACGATAAAGAATAATTTATCGTATTATTAATGCGATAAATTATTAGCTTATAATTAGTTAGAATTATTAGTTAGTTAATTAGCAGTTAAGTATTAGTTAGAATTTATATTTTATCTTTAAATGATATGAAGTTTGTTTTTGCTTAAAGTTTTTATGCACAATAATAAACAAGATTAATCGCGTTAATTAAGATTAAAAATTTTACTCTCAAGATTATAGTAAATGTTATGAAAAAATAATAATATACTAATTTTGTATAAAAATGACATAAAAATGTTTTATTTATTTATTCATTATTATAATAAAAAAACATATATGCTTTAATAAACTGAAAATATGAAAACCAATCATATACTATTCAAAATTTTAAAGATTTAAATTTAACTGAAATTGCGGAAAAGTACATTTTCTAGTGTTAAATAAGTAGATTATATAATTATTGAAATTATATATATATATATATATATATATATATATATATATATATATATAT
>JAPDSC010070121.1:97295-125842 GCA_026290005.1 Latrodectus geometricus
TATATATATATATATATATATATATATATATATATATATATATATATTTCTAACGGCAAACACTGGGTGACTAATTCACAGCTAGACTAAAAAATCCTATTTATGTCTGATTGGTACCTGTGAACTTATCAGATATAAATAGGATTTTTTAGAATAAGTAGGACATATCGCAGAGGCGAGCAGCATTAATTTTGTCTCACCACCACCTGGGATTCGAACGTGGGACCAACAAGTTAGGTGTCAGGAATTAACCACTCAGCCACTGGCTGGCCCTTGAAATATATAATAATATCTGAATCCTTAATTAATAATAATAATATATCTTGATTATAATAATTTATTCTAATGATATGTAATAAATATATACTCTAAGTAAAAGACCATAAAGATACTTAAATTAATTCGAAATGCATAGAAATTTATTAAAATTGGAAATTTACACATGTACATTTATGTGTCACTTATGCCCCTATAAAGTAGCACAATTTTGAAACATAAAATTCAAATAATTTGAGAGAATTTTTCTGAACTCGGTTCTTAAGAACTTTTTAAAAGAAGGTGAAAAGTATGAAAGAAAAAAAAACATTGAAAATATTGCAATATACAACTCCTATAAATTAATTGAAGGTAATCAATGCCAAATAAAATTTTATTCCGAGCACCAAAATTCAAATCCGATTTTTTGGCATTTAAAGATTCAGTTTTAATCTATTATCACATTGTATGCTACATGTGATTCCTTTTACGAGTTTGTGTAATAGTATATTTATTTATTTAAAAATGAAAGGAGTGAGAAAAGAGCAGTTAAAAAAAGTACATGTAGTTTATCATTCAAGTAAACTATTTGACTGGAGAAGAAACTAAACTAAACTTTGAGGCATGATTGTCCCGTAGAACCAATGACTACAATGACTCTATCTACTTCCATAACCGAAGGCCCTAAGGTGTTAAGCCCAGGTTAGGTGGTCAGCCCAACGTTAAACACTCAGTTCCCAAGCATGTTGATACTCAGTTTATCGAGCCATGGAAGAAATGAAAGGCTGAGCGGACCTTGTTCAGCCCAAGGACTGGACCTTGGACTCCAGGCTTATGATTACGCCGTCAGGCTTTAAATTTACCGGAGAAGAATGGTAGTTTTTTCAGCAATATAAATAAAATAAAATTTCCTACATTCTTTTGTTGTTTGGCTTTCAGGAAAAGAACTTGACCTGTACTAGAAGAGTGATCTGTTGTTACGAAATTTACAATTTCGCAAATTGTTTAATCCAATCGTAAAGAATCAATAGAACATATTAATGCATGAAATGATATACAAAGAAGATTTTCAAAGTAACTCCTGCATTTTGTTTTCTATTTCTAAGCAATATAAAAAAAGGGAAAGGAATTAAACACGGTAAACAGCAATATCTGAATCTATGAATGCATGCAAATTTCTAATACGAAAACCCAAGTTTTTAACGATGTGGATGGATATAAGCCTAAAGCTGAAGCAACGAAGTTTCTAGATGTTGCACACAAATAATTGTAGTGACCTAGAAAACATCGACTGATATAATAAAAATATCATTGTTTTACTCTGAAGTGAGTATCTGAATTCATGTGAGCACACAACTTGAAAAAACAAGGTAGAACTTGAAACAGTTGTAGCTCCAACTATGAGAAGTTAGTCTCCAATTCAATAGTACTCCATCAATAAACAATTACAATTGAAACTAGTTACTTCTAATAGTAAAACAAGTTTCTATCTAAATTAGCAAAAATTGTAATGTAATTAAGGATTATGTGAAAATTCAAGTATTAAATATTCAGGCATTTGAAAAGAGTTTATATTAAATTTATTTGTTAATAGTAAATATAATATTAGAATTTAATTATCATTTCACAGTTTCTTATAGTGCTAACCATTTAATTAAAAAATGATTTATATATTTGTGTAAATTTATATCATTAAACGGTGTTGTGGTTGAACTCGGTATGAAAGAAACACACCGAGTTAACCTAGGTTCGTAAAGAATTAGTGGAGAGTCTAGAGAACAAGTCAGAAAGACAAAGTTAAAAAAATAACAAAACTTTATTAAATTATTAAACTTTAAATATTTACATTGAACATTCCTGTTTAATCTTTATATTACAATACAAGTTTCTTTTAAATATATTTATGAAATAAAATGGCTAGAGTCATAAGGAAGAGATTAAAAAGACTCACCCCCTTTTATATAAGAAGAATCACTCATGGTGCTCACTCGCTAGTCTCTGTCGCATCATTAGTACTCACTTGCATCATTCTTGGTAGGTCTCTACAATCATATTGCTTTCTTTAGGATCTCCATCCAGTATCTCCCTACTTTTCTATTCCTCGTGAACTCCTCCTGCCTGTTAACTCTCTCTCCTCTTTTCCGTTCCTATCTCATTATTGGAGGTCTTCTCTATCTCTGGTAGGTCTGCTCCATCTCTGTCACTAGGTTCAAATCCCTTATTTTTAAAACTGTCTTTTTTCTCTTCTCCCACTTCTTCTATTGGTTATTTTTTTATCATAAAATTATACGTAACTTCTAGTTTTCCAGGGAATGGTCAAAACACTCCCCTCCAAACGCTAGATTTGCCACACAAAAATACAAAAGAGAACATTTTTGATTGCAAGGGACCACCCAATCATCTCATGGGAAAAAGTACCCTGGAATGTAAAACTGCTATAAACTTTTCCTGCAGCTTTCAGGTGCCACTTTGAAATGTCTAATCTTATTTCTTTGACGCTTGCCTCATTGTATTACATTTTTTATGCTTTTCCTTTCTTTTATATTTCAAACACTAACTGCCGAGAGGAATTGTTATTGAATTCACTGTACAGTAAAACATGTGTAGCCTCTCCGGCTCCTTTTATGTCGTTTGTACTACGACAAACGGTACTTACATATAAATGCCACTGCAGCAGAAGCTGCGCTCATGCGCCAATAAAGACCAATCCTGTTGTTCGCACGCAGTTATCTTTTCGGTTCCTTTTTGCCTTGTTGATTTTTGACGATGTTTTTTTAAGTGCTATGAAAATGTGTCGTTGAGATTTGTGAAAAACAGAAGATGCAATTTTATTTTATCAGGAGCGAAATATTTTACCAAAGAAACGAAACTGTACCAATTCACATGATGTATTTTAAGATAGTGTGATCAGTAAGGGAAAAAGACGATTGGTTTGAAGGAAGCAGAATTCCATTTTGTTCAGTTTTGAGAGCTATATACTGCTGGTGGGAGGAGTTGACATTGATTAAATTTTGTGAAAAGCAACTTGATTTATTTGATAAAATTGCTATAGACTGGAACAATTACACGCGTTAATTATGTATCATGTATAAAACTATACTTTAAAGTGCCCTTTGGTGAACTTTGCAAATGTGGTCGCTTTAATACGTAAGTACCCATTAAACCATATTATTAATTTAATTTGATAATAATGATTTTCTTATTCTTCAATATAATGTATCATAGATCATGGGATGTATCGGTATTTGCAAATATGAAAAGTTTTATTTTCATATCATTATCATTACATAATATAAACTATGCCAATGACATTAAAATGAGATACATAATAATATTATATTATAATCTAGAAAGTAAAAACAATGTGTATATAAAAAGGTTTTTTCAAAATATCGCAAATGTTTCAAAATTTTGAATTTTATAATATCCAAATAATTTAAAAAAAGCCTATATTATAAGTAATTATTCAATAGCAAGCAATCTCGTTATTTAAAAAATTCGCCTTAAATAATACCATTAATAGAAGAATACATGCAAGTTTATCAATAATTACCATTTTTAAATTTTTGGTACATTTATTTTGGCTTTTATTTTAAATTCTTGGGATAGTTTTATAGCTTAGTCGTGAGAAATGTTTTTTTCTGCTTGATCAAAATTAAATGCTTTTTTATTTACAATACAAATTCTCACAACTACGATAACAAGAATTCACTAATAGTACTTTGTAGATTAGTATAAATGTTTTAAACATTTTTGCAAAATAAAAAGAATATACTAGCAAAACTTTTTGATTAATCAGTTAATTTTTCAAACGGAAGGAATAAACTAAGAGGAAGAATTATTTTCCATTTCCGAAATAGCAAAATTATAAATGTTTTGTCTTTATTTGTAACAATCAATTTTTTAAAATGATCTTCAAAATAGAAAAAATAGGGTAAAATATTTTGTAACTATAAATCACGTTTAATATGCGGTAAAAGTTTGAGGACTGTATAAAGAGCTTAAAAAATAGTTCAATCGATTGTTTCTTGTTAAATTATTACTAGAGTTGAAAAAAATGTAATTACTTGAAACTATTTCATGAGAAATTTTGGTGCATCAAGTACTCAAGAATTTACTCAAAGAGAAGTTTTTATGAAAATTACAACCATAAAGGAAAGTTGAAAATGCAAATTACTTTCTGGATGTTTTCATAACATTTTTTTTCGTCAACGAAGAAAACATAACATCTAATCCTATAGAGAATTATTACTTTTTCCTTTCTTATTATTGCAGAAGAAAATGCGGAACACATATTACTAAAGATCTAAGCAAATGCTTTATTTCAGTTAATGTGTTTGTGTAAAATAAAATTGAAGCAAATAATTTTGAGAAAATGAATTCTCAAGGCCAAAACTGAAAGGAAAATGGAAAACATCCAAGTTGGTTTTAGAACTGAATATAATTTTGAATAACATTTCTGTAATAATACGATAAAAGCAATTTAAATTTTTTTTATTTGAAATGGAAATTTTAATGTAGATATTATTTTTGATTTAGAGTTTGTTTTTGACATGCTAATAAAAAATATTCGTATAATACAAAACATCCTCCCGGTACTAATAACATTTTGTGTTATTTTTTGTGTTATATTTTCTTTTACTGAAAATTGTTTCACGCTAAGCCTCCACAACTCTGGTAGATATTTATATTTACAAGACTTGCTTAACCATTTCATCATCATACAAGAACCATTTTATTCAAATTGTGAATTTTATAAAGTTGACATAAGCTTGGCTTTAACTTTTGATGAATATCAAATCATAAATAGTTCTTCTCAAAAATTTGATTTAGATTTTTCATCCTTTTTAGAGACAAAGGAAAGCAAATCTACTTCTGAGATAATTTTAATAATTTAAACAAGTTATTTTATGTGGAAAGAATACACTCTGGAAATATCTCATGTGCTTATATGAAAGGGAAAGATATACTGAAGATTAATTACATATATATATATTGAACAACTTTGATTTACCCCCACCAAAAATTAAGCACCAAATCTGGCACTCCCTACGGACTTTTTAGGGTTGCTGTTTCTTATTTTGGTGTTGCCAATTTATGTTTTTTCAGCTTTTAGGTTTTTGCTGTTGCCAAATTTAGTATTTTCTTGTATTTCGTACCATTTTTTGAGTTTTTTTAAAAAGATTTTTATGCACTAATTATTTGTATTTAGCGAATAACCATCTTGGCGAGAAAAAAAGCGCCAAAAACAGGTATTTTGCTTGATGAGAAAAAAGTCGCCAAATTTCCGATTTAGGGAGGTATATCAAAGTTGTTCCTTTTCTGTGAATTTATAATTAATAAAAAACTTACCACCTCTGTTTAGATTTTATCAGAGAAACAGACGAAACATATTAGAGTTTCAGGATTTAGTATTTATACTAAATTTATAAGAGTAATTTTCTTTGAAAACATAAAATATGATGTTAAGCAGCATTCTGGAGGAAACAAAAAAATCCAAAGAATAACTACTTCCGGCTGAAGTTTCGGTTTCAATAAATTCTACACCTTAATACATAAAAAAGTAAACATTACAAAATATATTTTGAGATCTAATATACTTGGGATCTGAGATAACAAACAGTAAAGTAATTCAATGAAAACAGAACTTACTGTAGTCTATTTTGCATATGGGCTTATAAAAATCAGTAAAATCTCAAAGAATTGAAAAAAATCATTTGGACTGAAGTTTCAATCTAAGCGTGAAAATATAAAGTTTTATAGTTTAATGAATAGAAATGTACACGTTACATACAAAATAAATTTAATTATAAATTAAATGATTTGAAATACGAAATAAAGTGACATGCGTAGATCAGTTAAAAAATTGAATGTAAAGTAAAATACTCAAAACTCCGTCAAGTTATGAAGTCATTAAACAAGGAAATCGAGAGTCTTTTTTTTTTTATAAATGTATCACTTTCAAATGCTTTTCTGACTAGTGACGCATTGGAAAAAACAAAATCATAATCTCTGAATAGAACAAAACTAAACTTTTCCAAGGGATGTGAAAAATTTAAATATCATTAATTTTTTTTTTAAAAAATTATGCAGCGATATAGAAGAAAGGGGTATGATGTCGTAAATATTTTTTCTCTACTCCCAGCGATTTTGCAGAAATGGCAATTTTAAAAGAAAAAAGAACACCACACACAAAAAAGAACACAAAGGGTTAATAATTCTTGAGACATTACCCCTTGATTAAATAACTTACATCGTTGCTTAACCAACTTTACAGGAAATTTAAATCAGCATTAATATCATGTTTTGAATGAATTATAAACACTAAAATTAAACTTGATTTAGAGGAGATATAGTTTATTTTTGAGCTATATATAGAATAACATACTGATATATGTTTTAAATTATTCCATGCTTCCGTCTTCAATTCCATGGTTGTATATTCAAGGGACAATCAGAATAATAATTTTATTTACTTAGGTATCAATCAAACAATACATTTATATTAATGAATCGTTTTATTGATGTTTCTATTATATTACGCAGTAGACGTTTAGATTTTATTGATTTGGTGTTTGTATTATTACATATATGTTATATTTCTGAAGTTGATATTCAATTATGTGGTAGAGAAATAATAGCAGTAAGATGAAAGTATTAACATCCATGATTAAAATGAATTACAAAATATAATATTTTCCATTATTTCTCTCGTAACAAGATGTTGAGTGTTTTTTTTGTAAATGTGTAATTTACCCTAATAGAAGGCATTGCAGTAAATAGCTTTGATTTATCTTTTATTAATATACAAAATGTGACACTAACTAATGTAACAATTGTGATATTTATTTTATTAATTAATATACAAAAATGTAGTATTAAGGAATGCAACATTTAAAGTGTGATATTTATGGCACACTAAGTCAGCAAATTAACATTTTAAAGATAATCACTTTCTAAAGAGATAAACAAATTGGTATTCAAATTATATATAAACTTTGTATTTGAGATAATAATGTTAAATAAAAACACAGTAAATAAAAATATTGATAATCAAATTATCGAAAGATGAATAAAACAATTTTCTAAAAAATAATTTTTCGTATGTTATACTTGTGGGTATAATTAATTTTCGTTATACTTTGCATCTATTACTTTTGATTTAGAAATGACTTAAGACTCTTCTACAGTTATAAATTGTAAACTGTAAATGAGTTGGAGGTATCTATAGTCATTTTTATTTAAAAATACAAGTTGAATATAAAAGATACAAGCAAATAATGTTTAGTTTTCAAACAGGCGTAAAAATAACAGAAGCAATTCATCATTTTTTAAAAGTATATACTTTTTATTGCTTTGCATTTTAATTTATTTGTAAAGAAAATCAAGCAAATATTTAATACCCTTTTGCTTAATAAAGATGATCTTTGTAACTATTTTTTATAAATTTCATCTCGAAATTTACAGATAAGAAATTGATGTAATTTTTATTTTACATTAATATTGAAAAGCAATATTACAAAGAGATAAAAATACATTTTAATAGAATAAACTACTTGTTAAAAAGTTTTAGTTTTATTAATTTGGAGTATAAATATTTGAAAAACTTTTGATTTCTTTAAATGGCATTTATTTTTTTAAGTTGAATAATACCCGGGTGGTTTTCATATCCTAAGTTTAAGAAAACTATGAAATTAAATAAATGATTTATGCTTTTAGACTACAGAAATTTTAACATTTAAGAAAGCTTTATTTGTAGTTTCCAATTTGTCTTACATTGCATTGTAAACAATATTATGGTCGCAGCTTATTATTTTCATTTGCAAAGAAAGTTTGACGCTTGTTGCTCAATTAATATCTAAAAATATTTTTTATTTATAAATTTTATTTATGAAACATAAAGAATATATGTGTTTTTAACAAAATAAAATTAGCATTTATTTGTTATTAAAATTTATTTATTATTATTATTGATAAGATTATTGTAATAAACTATAGTACACAGGACCACAAGTTATGTAAGACTGAAGTCTACTAATAAAGAAGTGAAAGTAGCAACATTCCATGATGTGTCATGCTATATAATTTGAAATGTTGTTGTCACAAAATATTAAATTAAAATGGTGCACGCATTCAGTAATCAATACAATAAACTTGAAACTCAATGCTAATTTAGTAATTTTTTAAATTTTAATTAAAAAATTCAAAATTTAGATTTGTTTCGCAGATTGGAATTCTATATGTATTATTTACAGGAAAAGAATACATTGATTCAATTATGGATTAAAGTTTATACTCTGTATGATTTATATAATCCACGTCAAAATCTTCATAGATAGTCTGATATCTTAATTTTGGTTACGTTATAGCTATCATGAAGCAAATAATTATTTTTTAATATAATTATCTACCCGTGTTGGGTATTAGTAATACTAATATGATAATTTTATTTCCTTATTTCATCAAAGAGATGTAAAGTTACATTCTTTAAGTAAAATGTGTTTTTGATGTAACTCTAAAAATTATAATTAGCTGATTTGCTTACATTCAAATTAGGATGAATTATTTGAAGGAGAAACCACAAAAATGTCTTTTTAATTTAATCGTAATCAACACAAGGCTAAAACCGAAATTTCTAACCAGTTTAAGCACTTTTTCTGGAAAAACGAGTTGGATAAATTACATATTAATCAAAAAATTAATCAGTGTTAGAAATAGAAAATGAATTTACGTGTGTGAGGATCAATATTTGTTTTTACGCCGCACAACCTGTCTAGTGGTTAGCGTAACTGATTACAGATGGGGAGGACCTGGGTTCGAATCCCGGTGGGCATGGATGTATTTTCTCTCTCTCTGAGTTTCTTGTCCTTTCCTCAGATAATGGATGAATGTGGCCCGCCCTAAGAACGTGTTTGTGGTGGTGTGGTGTGGGCGATGCTACTCGTACCTCCGTGACTTGTTTACTTGTAAGTACAAGTCACGGATGTTGTACTTGTAAGTAATTTTACTTAGTAAAAAATATTTGTTTTTACTAAGTAAAATTATTTACAAGAGAAAATATTTTGCTTTATAATAAAGAAATAATTTGCTTTTTTGAACTAATAATTAGTATCTTTTTTTATAAATCACTAAAACTAATAAATTTTTTTAAAATTTAAATTACTTATAATTTTTGAAACTCTTTTGTGTGAACTTTATATATATATATTTAAATTCAGCATGCATTTTATAAAACATCAAAGTGTTTCATTAAAAATAATATAAATGATTCCTCAAGACATAAAAATCAAAAACTATAATATTTTGTAAATAAAATTTGTAATTTCGTTGACTTTAAATTGTTAAGAAATATGCAATAATTAATTATTAATCTAATCGGTAAATAATAGTAGTTACACCTATTTGAAATCTCGAAAATCATACCTATTAGATATCACAACTGAAGTAAATACAAATACATCCGTAAGTGATTTGATATTTAATTTACCTAAATTAACAATTATTTCGTCAACATATTAATTTAATTAAGTTAATATTTGAGAAGCAATTTATTGGTAAATATCATATTCCAATGAATTAGGATATAAATATGTAATAAATTTGCAATAGTTCTTTAAAATTAATTTACTAAAAATTAGGATTGTTAAATGTATTTCGCTGTGTTGATGGCTCATTTGCGTACAATAACTGACTAGAATGGAACTTATAGTTGAAAGAAATCTCGCAACACTGTAGACAGAATCGAACCCACAATCTATAGTAGACAAGGTATGAGCGCAAAACATTCGGTTGCAAAACATTCGTTCTTTTTTTTTCAAAAATACAAAATACATTTTAACAGAAAAAAATCAGTAATTTATTTTATATCATTCATATAAAATGTCGACCTACATCATTAAAATTTCGTTTATTTAACTTTTTATGACTATTTTAATCGCAGATGGTTGTAAAATTCCAAGAATTAGAGTTTAAGAAAGAAGTTAATCAATATTTCTTTTATTCTTATAATAAAATAAAATTCTGTTAACAAAACCAGTAACAGCAACTTCTACCTCTTATACATTAATTCTCGACTTAATAGATTTTACGCAATTTTCCAGCTTCTATGTAATCAAATTCCATTTGCGTTTGAGAAACTTTAGTTTATTAAATTAAAAGCAAGAAGCATATTTACTTGCTTCTTGCTTTTAATTTAAATAAAGAAACGATTTCTAAGCTTCTATCATAATTTCATTTAATCTTAAGAAGAAAATATTGGGTGAATAAAATATGCTGGATTAAGATTGATAAAATTTAATTCACTAAAAATATTTTAAGATTAAATTTTCAAATATTAAAATATTTATCCAGATAGCAAAAATTAATTTATTCAATGACTCAATTGCATATTTACATATGAAATTTATTTAACATTGATATCTCGAATAAAGTTAAATATAATAAAAAACAAAATGAAATAAAATCTAAAATTTTAACAAAAATAAAAAATATGTATATTGATTAAAATCAACTATTTTATTAAAGCTTATTTTATAAATTCATGTGCAATTATTTTGAAAAAAAATATTAAGAAATGTTTTTAGAATAAATTAACAAGCTAATACAAATTATTTACATGTATTTGATCTTAAATTCAAGGAGCTCAAAGTAACTATTAAATAACACTAAAGCAGTAAATTTACTTTGTAACTTAAAAATTGTTGATAATGAAGGGTCATTATATTAAGAAGTAATAAGTTGGCTTATTTTCAGTTATTAAATGGTTTGTAATAAATACATCCAGAATTCATAGATTCTGTTATATTTCTAGTGTGTGTGTGTATCAGCCAGTTTCCTGAACTCACTATCAAAGATGATGATGTATAAAGACTAAGACATATTCTGTGGAAGTAAGGATACATATTTCTTATCTGCTTTGAGGAAGTGCGTTTGACGAAAAACCACTTAATGGGTATTTTCCGTCCTGTGAGAAACAACTATTAACGCCACGCTGATCACCACGCATTAAGAGAAAGATCGAAGTAGAAGTCATTTTAGTTAATAATTAATTTCATTTATAGGTCTAGCAAAACGTATGAAAAATTCCTTAGGCTATTTTATAGAAATTCATTTTTACAATTAGTTATTAGTTTTTTGTAAACATTTAGATTTATTTTCGTGTAAAATCAGATTTCAGTTTATATTTCCCAAGGGTAAACATTCTATATATACCAGGGGTGGCCAAACTTTTGGGATCCGGGGTCTACTCCATATTTAAAATATCGAAGGCGGTCTACCAATGGCTGAGCTAAATTAACGTACATATTTATTTTCGATAAAAAGAAAAAAAATAGTATAAATTAAGTAATTTTTCTAAAAAAAAACTTAATATTAATATTTACAAAATAAAAATTTACTGACGAAGATAATCAAAGTATTTATATGTCAAAAACTAACCATCCTATTCACTTCGTTTAGTTGAAATTTGGCACTGTATATCTGCGACAAGTTTATCATATTGTGGCTGGTACGAGCTTATTGCAATGCATAAACACTAAATTAAATGTTCGTCTGTTAAATGCGACCAATGTTTATTTTTTGTTCATTGGAAATTAATTTTTTCTTGGAAATTAATTTTCAAAAATTAGTATCACTAAATATGCTCTGGATTTAAGAAATATATCGCATCTTAATTTAATAATTTCTTCCTCGACCGTGACTGATGTAATATCTATTAAATGTCCTATTTTTTCGGATATTCCATCAATGTTGACATTTTTATTAAATGGAAATATCATAAAATTGAGTATTTCTTTCAACCTAATTAAGTCAGTAAATCTTCTTACAAATTCTTCAAACAAAACAAATAAGTATTAAGCGAAATCTTCGAAGTCTCGGTTTGGATTATGGATTCACTCTTCCTCCATGTTTTTGAAATTTCTCAATTCATGTTTTCTTCATTGAGATGCATACCTTTCTATAGTTTTTTTTAATGTTTTTATCGCGCTCATCATGTCCGTTTTAGGTTTTAAATCGTAAAACTTTAATCATAAATCTTTAAATCGTAAATGTTTTTTTTTTCGTTTGTTTGGGGTTTTAAGGCGTAGACTGTACTAACTTTTTATTTTAAATAATTCATTGATTCTATGTCATAAGTCTTAAATTAAATTATTAATATCCGAGGTCATTATCGGGATGGTCGGGTGGACTACCTAAAATGTCTTCGCGGTCGACATATTGGCCAGCCCTGATATATGCAAAGGAGTTATCACTGACACACCTACACACACTCTCAGTTATTTTAGTGAGAAAATGAAAAGTTTGCTTATTTAACAATTTTTTCAACTCTAAATTTTCCTTTCAAAAATTGTAATATTTTCAGATAATCTATTATAAAATTTTAAATTCATTAAACAGTTAAAATTAAACTTATGTTTCATCGTCTTATTTTCAATAACCAAGTCTAGTTAAAAAATATATAATTAAAACTATTAAATTAAATTTGGTTGACATTTAACTTGATTACATTGTATACTCTAAGCAATATTTTTTAGTTATATATAAGTTATCTATAAATATTAATAAATATTAATAATAACAACATTTTAAAATTAACTTTAAATTAAAGTTATATAGTACAAAACAATCGTCAAGAAATAAATTGCATATTCTTTTGATAATTGTTATTAATTTGTTACATGAAAATAACATATTTGATATACAAGACTTTTGATTTGAGATACAAGACATTTACTGGAAGCAAATTTAAAAATTAAATTGTATAAAAACATTAAACTTATAATAAAAAAAATTGCCAAGAAATAATGATTTGATAATTGTTATTGTTTTGTTACATGTAAATAACATTTATGAGGTGCAAGGTTTTTGATTTGAGATACCAGGCATTTACTAGAAACAAATTTAAAAATTAAATTATATAAAAACTTTAGTTAGATATTTTTTTAAACTAATTAAACAAAAATAGTAATTTATTTTAAATTTAAATAAGTATTTAAGATAAGAAGATTTAAACTAGAAGAGAGTAATTTCACACTTATTGTGCATATTTAAAGAACAAAATATTTCGAGAATTTGTTTGAATGAAAGAAGTGTTAAAAATGGATGTTTAGAGCTGTAAATTACTTTTCTAACTGAGATTTAAAATATCGAGAGAAAAATAATTTATTGATAGAAGAAAAACACTTTTCCGAAATTCAGTACTTTTTTATTTTCTTATTTTAGTTGCTGCATAAAAAATAAAATAGAAAGAAAAATGCAACATTGTTGGAATCGGAGAAATATTTCTTTCATTTGTAGAAAGCGATTTAAAATAAAATTTGTATAAAAAAATTTCGAATTTATTTTTCATATTGGATAAAATAAATTTTCACAAAACACATTTTCTTCTCACCTGAAAATTTTGTCACAAAAAAAAGGAAAAAAAAAAGTGCAAAATATTATATAATATTTTAAGATTTTGAATATTATTCTATGTGTAATTTCTGATGTTTAAAATACTTTCGTAAATTTATTGTAATAAAAATTAAATTACATTACCCTTATTTAAAGAAAATGTAATATTAAAAGGAAATGAATCACATACATTTGTCTTAATTTGGTTCAGCAATTTGTTGTGTTAACATTGAGTAATGTACGTTATTTAGTTATTTCATAAATAAGACTCTATATCAGTTATTTAAAATTGTATTGTCATTTTTATAGTTTGTATATTACGCGAATATAAACAAAATGGATTACATTTGATATTTTTCTTCATTAAATAAATATAAATATTTTACCAAATAGATTAGATTTATATTAATTTAAAATGTAACAATTAATTAAAATTTATTGCAGAAAGTAATAAATGTTTTTGAATTTCCTGTTGCATTTATTTTATAATATTAGTTGCTAACTTTAGATAATGTATTATGCTTGTTAAGATATATTTATTTAAATAAACATACGGTATTTTTAATAGAAAACAAGTCCCTCTAAACAAAAACAAGGTTATAAGCTATTTTTGCAGTGGAAAGTTGAAAATGCAAATTACTTTTTGAGAGCTATCTGGAATGTTTTCAGCAGTATTTATTTCAAATAAAAAAGTTTTTTTAGAACTAGTATAAAATTACTACATTTTTCGCTTTGTAAAACTCAAAAATAGAAACAAAAAGTATGGATGTAATTTTGAACCCAAATATATTTTATATGTAATTTTAAAGGGCCCAACATACGTGAAGGGGAATTTACAAAAATGCATTTTTCAGAGCTAGTAAATAATTTCCGAGATGATCTCAAAGATGAAGTTATTTCCTTCATAATTGTTATAATGATGTTAAAAAAAACTGTTTTTATTGAAACAGCAATATTATGCATTCTGATGTAGCATTAATGTTAAAATATAAACTGATATAAAACAAAGTATAGATGGTGACGTCAAACTGTTTATTTTGAAATAGCAATATTATGAATTCTGATGTAACATTAAAGTTAAAATATAAACTGATATAAAACAAAGTGCCGTACAACCTGTCTAGTGGTTAGCGTAACGAACTACATATGGGTAGGACCTGTTTTTGAATCCCGGCTCGGGCATGGATGTACTTTCTCTTTCTCTCTCTCTGTGTTTCTTGTCCTTTCCTCAGATGATGGATGAATGTGGCCCGTCCTATAAACGGGCTTATGGTGGTGTGGCGTGGGCGATGCTACACGTACCTCCATGACTTGGTTCACAGGTGCCCATCGGGTAACAATAAAATGAGTAGCAGTTTCCGGCCTTGTTGCGGCAAATGGGCTAATATACTTACTTGCTCAAGGGTGCCCGCCATTAGAAATAAAAAAAAACAAAACAAAGTATAGATGGTGAAATCAAACTGTTTTTATTGAAATAAAAATATCGTGCATTTTGATAATGCATTAAAATTAAAATATAAATGATATAAAATAAAGTAAAATAAAATAAAGTATCAATAAAGTGTTTATTTTTAATTGCGTGTATAACATTTAGGGCTATTTTTCGTATTTTAAAAAATTGTTACAATACGAAAAGGTTATAAATATTTGATTATAAATTTACAAATTAGTTTCATTATATCGAAATCAATAAATGGAAATATCTATTGGGTATTTCCTTATTCAATATTCTTTGTTCTAATTTCAACCTATGTTATTCATTGTCTTTCTCAAAGCTAAACATGTTTCAAATATTAAAAAAGAATGCATAATTCTTATTGAAATTGCAAACAAAAATCTATGATATTTAGAATAACAAAAATCTAGAATAACAATTTCTATAGTAACGAATGCCTTACATACATTAGTTGAATATTCTCATACCTTAACTATTGTTTAAAACATATTTGTGAATTTTTAGAATATTTTTGTTTTTTCTTTTAAAATAACTATGAAATATTCATGTCTAATGGAGTTAGAGATCAGGTGTTTTCTATTTCTTAATGCTTAAAACCAGTTTTTTGAATTGAATTTCTCATCGAATATAATTAATGGAATTAGGTCCCATTAGGGATCCACTTAAAGCCATAGATCCTTGCCTAACAAAACTTCATTTGCAAAATGGATCGTCGTTGAGCGATAAACAAACCAACTAATGTGGATCTTTTTAAAACATTTTATTTCTTTTAACTTTGTGCTTTAAGAAAAAATATTTTTTAAATACAAATGAATCTTTCTTGAATTCATTTCTCCCATTTTATTTCTGGTGGCACCAAATTTTCAAACATTTTTGTCGAATGGGATAATGTTCAAATAGTGGAACACTTTCTATGGAAGGAAATACCCGTATTTATCATCTATCCTGAAGAAGCATATTGGACAGAAAACCATTTAATGTGTGTGTCCAATTAGTATTAATTATAAGCTACATGTTGATAAATATGTATTTGTAGAATGATTAAAGCGGCATTTTCTTTAATTACTGTCATCTTTTCAGGGTTTTACAAAGAATATGAGAAATCACGTTCGGAAACTAGTGATAAAATAAAATTGCAGTGAAGAAACTTGTGAAGAAATAAAGTAAATATTTTTTTTTCACATTATTGTCATTATTTTATTATATGGAAATAATAGAGTTAAGAGTAGGATTATAACCAATTTAATTGAATACACATTTAAAAAACATAGATGAAGGTATTTTTAAAAATAAAACAGGGAAGAATAAAGTAAAAAAATATTTACAAACTTACAATAAATAATTTAATAATCTAATCATTTCGAGATATTTTTAGGAAATGTGTGTGAAAAGATTAAAGTTTAGATCAGTGGATTTTTCTTTAAGGATTTTAAATATAAATACAAAAATGATAAATTTATTTATGGAACAGACATGTGTATGCGAAAGTCAGCACATTTTTATTTTTATTTTTATGGGTATTAAAAATCTATGTCTTTCATTTAAAGGAAGAACTTAAAAATAAGAATAGAAAAAATATTCGAAAACATGTTTCATATCAAAACCATAAAATAAATTTTTAAAATATGTCTTCTTTTAACCTTAAAATATTATAATTTTAAGAGTATTTTTGTGATTAATAATAATTGTTGATACATTGAATATTATTCTATTTTCACGGTAATAAAATTGTATAGAATCATATGATGTAGAATTAAAAAAGCATTATATTAGGAAAAACAATTAAACTATTGTATACATTTATCTCAGTTTCGTACTAATATTTAATTTTTTTTAAATATATCTCCAAACAGGGATCCTCTTTCAATCCAATAGGAAGGGAACCCTTTTGTGGGATCAACATGAAGACTACAAGGAAGGCCATTCAAAAATAAGAAAAACAGGAGATGAACAAAGTTTGGCGTGCCTCTCCTGGACAGAAACATGGAAAAAATGTGATTTTCAACTCATCTGAGAAAATTGCATCTGAATTTCTTAGACTCCCAAGATTGAAGACTCAAGCAATTGTATGCTTCATTACTGGGGACTATCATTTCAGGAAACACCTTCATACAATGGGACTTTTTAAACAGGAACCAATTTGTAGGAAATGCCACGCAGGGGTAGAATCAGCTCATCATATCCTATATGAGTGTGATGCTCTTGCCCTTACAAGATTCACTACTCTAGGTAATCCATATCCTAAATAGTTACACCTAAACTCCATTGAGGGCCTATCAGACTTTATAAACAAAGTAGGTGACCCAAGACAATGGAACTAGGAAAAAATTGGGCTTATAGCTTGGTACAAAATGCAACAATGCAGAGGTGCCACATATCTGACAAGCTCAAGAAGAAGAAGAGGAAGAAATATATCTCCATTCGAATTATTACAAATCGCATTACTTTTTCTCACTTTGGACATAAGGTGAATGTGATAATAACATTTTACTATAAACTTAACTTACAAATTTATACTTTCATTTAATTTAATAAAGTAAATTAACTAAATAAAGTTATAATTATTTCGAATTACTGAATGAAATCAATTTATAATAATTAAGAATAATATTATTTCGTAATATTTAAATGAAAGCAATCGTTTATTGGAGGAACAAGTTTAAAATTTTTATTTGTATTCGCTATTCTTAAAATATAGTTAACCTTATAGTATGTAGACAGAACTAATTTTACATAATATAAAATATTTGTTGAATTTTATTTTGGCATTAACGTTTTGTATTTTTAATATAAAGTAGTTTCTTCGCCTTAAAATTATAATATTTATGTAAATTGTTTGTGCACATGATATTTGAAAATGCAAATCAGTTTCTTGAAAGTAAGTTTCAAATGAAAAGCTGATAGAACTACTAGAATATTATAATTTTTTAATTTCCAAAAACTCAAAAATTGAATAGAAAAATATGTATATAGTTTTAAATACAAATATTCTTCTTTCATTGAAAGTGTAATTTTATAAATCAAACATGTGAAGTTCGAAAAATGTATTTTTTAAACAATAAATAAAAAACGAAATCTTTTGAGAGACTTGGTTTGAAAGTTAAATTATTTTTCTGCCTAGAATTCGTTATAATGATGGTGAGAGGGGATTTAATTTTTTATATTATCATAATAACAATATTTTTTTAATATTGATTTTGCATTAAAGCTGAAATATATATTGTTTATAGAATATGTTATATATAGTAAAATAAAAGCAAACATTTATTAAGATTTTTAACTTCTAATTACATGCATGACATTTGAAAGACATTTTATATTACATATACAAATTATTTTCTTGTATTCTTTAACAGTAATGCTGCTAAAAACATTATATTAGTGTATTTATTACATTTAATATCTTATATAATATTTTATGTCATTGTATCTTATATACTTGTATATAGTTATTAGATGTTTAATCTAAATTATCTTCTTTTCCTCTAATTTTTTATTATATAACACTAATTACTCTTTTCCTTTTAAATATACCTCTTTTTTAGGGCAATTAGTCTATATTAAATATATTTTCCTGAAGAACTGTGAAGCAGATCCTATTGCACGTGTCTGTAAACTTTAATGACCCAGATTGTAAATGCTATTTTCCGAATAATAGCTGGATGAGGTTTTTGGTCGACAGATGGCACCACATAGGTGTCCATTGCTCCACTAAGGACTTATATTTGATAATCAGTAAGTAAAGAAAGGGATTTCTTTACCTTTTTATCTATTTATCTAAATTTTAAGATTAACAGCCAGGGAGACAGACCTGCTATCTGCCTGGTCTATTAACACCATGTAGATAACTGGTTGGTATACTGTATATTACAGTAGTGTCACGAGTAAAATATGCGTTAATTTGGATGAAAATAAATATTTGCATGTAGATATGAAAATGAATTTAAAGATTGTATTTTTACTTTTCAATGTAGAAATCCACATTTATTTAAAATCAGAAATGGTACCAGAATTTGTTGCAAGATTTCTAAAATATTGGTGAAATTTGGAGCTTTAAATTTCACGAACAATCTCTTAATATCAAAATTAGTTAATGATGATATTAAACATAATTAATGGTTTTTTTAATACTTTGGCTTTAACGCTCAACTTTAAGCCTAAAGAATAATATTGTGTAAAGTAAAATTGGTATTGAAATATGCATACGTTAAAAGGATGAGTTATCTGTATTAGAATTAAATATTTTTGAAGAACAGTGGAACGCAAGCACACACACGTGTTTATGTATCCATATATTATGCATGTAAAATAGTATGCAAATTTACATAAATACAATGTATTTCATAATTATAAAATAACTCAAAATATAACTCATTTATAGAAAAAAAATTGAATGATTTTAAGGAACCGAAACAACTGAAATAAATTCTCAAATAAATCCTGAAATAAGATATATTGATTTAGGTTCTCACAGCAAAAATTTTCTGATATTCCAGTGTTACTTATTTACAATAATATCTTTTATTAGAGATACTTTGAATATTTAAAATAATTTTTAATTTCAAAATCATGCGTAAACTGTAACTTTGCATCACAAAAATATGTAAACGAGGTACTACTTTACAGAAAATTAAAATTTGATTTGTTTCTTTTTATAAAGAAAAAAGAATTATCTAATTCAGAAGGTAAAAAAATTAATTTTTTAACGATTCAGGAGAATTGAAATATAAGGTTAATTAGCAATTCTAAAAGTGATTTATAATATTTATTATTTATAAGTATTAAAAGATAAACATTTATTTGAAAATAGAAGCTTTAATTTAATTAATTAGATTTTTTAAGAAGATTAATTTGCATATCTTTGAACAAAATTTTTGGAAGAACTAAAAAATATTTAGATTAGTGTATTGAAGCCAAATATAAGAAAATAAATTTTATGGAATGTGTAAAGTGATATTTAGTTCCTTTAGTTTTTTCTAAATGATGATGTTTCAAATTGGTTGGGATTCAATTTAAAGATTTCAAGTTTGAAAATGAAGCGGATTATAAATAAGAATATAAATAAATATTTTCATTGTGGCTCTAAGAATTTAATTTTGAATGTAACATTGTTATGCTTTGAAAATTAAATGCTAGATTTAAAACTTTAAACTATATTTTTGATTATAAAAGCAAAATATTACTGATATATCTAAAATTGAGAATACGTAAATATTTATAAAAATGATTAATTATATTTATAAAAGAAATACATGTTTAACACAAGTTATTCATGAGGTTTTACCATAAATCACAAATCTCTGATTTTAGGAACAAAGCAGAAAATTTTTAAAATACATTTCATTCATAAAACTTCAAATTAATCACCTTAAGAATAGTTAAGAATATTAATTTATTCTTAAACAACGGTAGTTTAGCATGCAATCACCTGATTAAGAATTCCACATCAAAATGAAAATTCCTTTTTAAACTTTTCTCTTAAATAATAAATATTTCCGTAGTAATTAACCTTTTCTAACACCATTTTCAAAGAAAATCGCGGATGCAAAGTACGGCATTTCTTATCCCGGAAGCAAAGTATGGTATTTCCTATTGCGGAACTTAAACTGTTGGACGGGCTATCTCTTGATAGATATTTTTTTTATTCTATTAGGGAGACAGCCATAAACGTCACCAGACTGACCACTAAGCAATATAAAGATGATTGATGTCCAAGTAATTGTTCTCTTTTTTGTTTTTTTACTTCAATATTAATGAGAAGAATGTGTGATATATCTCAATAACGATTTTTTTTCAGTACCGATATTCCGCCATTATTATCGGAATTTAATTTGGAAATGGATGAAAATTTAAATATTGATAGATTATTGGGAAATATATATCTTCAAAATATTACACTGAGGAATAAGATTTTCTAAATTATATACTGATTTACCCTATTTATTGTCAAATTTATATTTTTTATGTAGAAATTTTAAATATTATTTTCCATGATGAATTATAATATTGTATTAACTGAACGATATGTAAACAATATTATAAAATTAATACTTCATTTTATATGAAGAATTTATTGTTATCCTTTTGCTTCATTGGTAGATTATTGGTAAATATATACCTTCAAGATATTATACTTAAAAATAAATTATATACTGACTTACTCTATTTATTGTCAATTTTGTATATTTCATGCAGAAATTTTAAATATTATTTTTGATGATGAATTATCAAAATTAAAATAACTGAACGATATGTAATCAATATTATAAATTTAATTTTACATTTTGATTTGAAGAATTTATTGTTATCATTTAGCTTCATATAGTGATGATCCATGTTATTTTACTAATATAATTATAAAATAATTGTTTGAAAAATATTTCTTTATGAGAAATTAATAAATCAATCAAGATTGTTAATTTAAGAAATGAATAAAGTTTTTTTTATTTTAATACAAATATTAAGATATTGGAACAATTTTGTTGAATAAATATAATAATATATGAAGCAATAAATAAACTAAAGGTAAGTTAATATTTATTGTCTGTAAGTAAGTAAAAAAAAAAAAAAATTAAAAGAAAGATGTCAATAAAATAATAAAAGTACAAGTTTTATCCAATATTTCAGCTCTTTTTTTCATGACAAAATTGTTTTTTTGTCACTCATATTTACAAGATTCATAGATGTTTCCTCTCATTTGCTAAACTTTTTAATTAAGTAATAAAATTTAATTTCCTATTCTTTCAAGTTAATTAATAGTTTCATACGATCTTTAACGATAGTAAATTAAAAAAACATTGAAAGTACTTAAAAATTATTTTTCTTTGAAACTATTCAATTTATAAATTGAATAGTTTCAAATGAAAAGAATTTTTAAGTACTTTCAATGAATCCATTATAAAGATAAATTTAATTCAAATTTGAAAATTATTTTATTTGTGTTTAATTGCAGGAAAAATTATATAAGAAAGCATTCTATTTTTTTTATAAAAAAATTTAGCAGCGTTGGCCTGGTTGGTTAGGGCGTCGTTCTCGTTACCAAAAGGTGGGGAGTTCGAATCTCGGCATAGCCTAAGATCTGTCGTGTTCATTAGAGGTAACTGGGGCACTAAAATATGTCGGGTCGCAATGTCCTCCATGTTACCATTACAAATTAATACCTCTGGGGGTGATTGGAGCCAGGCTATGGGTCTTTTCTGGTTTCAATCTGTAAATTGGAAAATTCAGATGGTGCTGCCATCTATGAGCCAAAAGTCATACTTCCACCTTCGTATGAGGGTGCTCTATTCAAAAACGGAAGACGCTCTCTCTCTGACTTCATTCGCCTAGTCTTGGACAGGCGAGCTTGGCATAGCCAAGTGTCATCAACAACAATACAAAAATTTATTTTGTCATTCGCAATAATCGTACTTAAGAAAAGTATGTGAATATGTTATTGTCTTTCCTGGAAAATATAAATGAGAGTATTAATGTTGTGATAAATGAGTGAAATTAATATTTTGATTATAAGAATTTTTATTGAAAAATATTATTTTATTTTTCATAAATATAGAAATTACAAAAAATACTTTATTTAAAATTTATAAGAAAATGATTAACATGAAAATATTATTAAATGCTTATCCTATTTTTCAAATTTCCCTTTTAAATTTATCTAAATATTTAGAAAATCAATGCTACACAAGAACATCCCTTTTTAGAGATGAATTTACTACTATAATGAAAATCAGATTGTAATTTTTTAATATTGGTTTTTGAAAAAATAAATATTATCATTTTATAAATCATAATCTATAATGTAAGTTTATAAAACAAAAATGTAAAAGAGAACTTTCCAAAGTGGTTGATCACTGTGAGAATCGAAAGCACTTTGAGATAACATCCAGCCGCACCTTCCTCCACTCCTCTTCGAGACTCAAAGAAAAGGTTAGCGGGATATTACACAGAGGAGAGCAGGCGGCATATATGGAACAGCGAGTACAAGTCTCTGTAACTTCGACTTCTGTTTTGGGGTCCTAAGCCATTAGGATCGTTATGATTTGGAGACGTCAGTCTCAGAATAATCTAATAATTGTTTAGGCTTCTTAAGCCATCTTATGTAAGGGATTTATTAGTGGAGACGTCAGTCTCAACATTTACAAATAGTTAATTGTTTGGGCTACTTTAGCCAGCTTCATTAGTTAATTATGTATGTAAGAGACGCCAGTCTCAAAAATACATCAATCGGCTTCTCAAGCCATATATGATTGATTTCAAATGGTTGTTTTGTATTGTGATGCCTTAAAGAATAAATTAAAATTAGCATCTGTAATTTTGTTCTTAATTATTTCACCCGAACCTATGGAAATTGATTTATCATTATCGGATTACCAATTTAAAATAGAAAGAGGGAAGTTTTACTATCACTAAATTGTCGATGAGTGAAAATATTAGAAATTTAAATTACTAATTACTTTAATTGCTAAAATGTAATTAATAATATGTTAAACAATAAAAATAAATAGGGATAATAATCTATAAAAATTTACTAAACTTTTTAAATAATAAAAATTATATCATATTTATTTTACTAGAGCGAATATATAGTTAGATATATAAATAGGATAGTTAAAATATGAAGACTCTATCATAAAAGTATACTCATACTGCTGCCCCCTCTGTCTAGTGATCAGCGTGCCTGATTGTCGATAGGGAGGATTTGGGTTCAAATCCTGTTTCGGGCATCGATGTACTTTCTCTCTGTCCTGTCTTGGTTCTTTTTTTTTGTATGAATGGAGTATGAATGTGGTTGTCTACACTACCGGTAAACGGTTATTGAGGTATTTACGCTATTGCATCTGCCCCAAAACTCTAATATTCACCAAATATTAGAAAATAAAAGATTAAAGATACATCCCGAATAAAAAATTTATTATAGTGTGAGTACAGCTTTTATTATTTAAGTAATGAAGTTCATATAGTTTTGCTTTGTCCGAATAATTATTTCATTCCTGAAGAGATTTATTTTATAAAAATACATACATACACACACATATATATGTATGTATATGCTTGAAAAAATATCTTTCACCACATTATCAATATAAATGTATCAAAAATAGTTTTTTTCTATTTTTCTTACAATAGACGAATAAGATTGAATTAAGAGTTTGAATATTGTCGTAAAATTATATTACATTGAAAGCAGAGTTTTTAGAATTCTAGCAACTACTCCACAAATTTAATTAGTTAAGACAATCATAATTACAATAAAAGTTAAAACAATCAGAATCATTAAAACAACAGCAAATATTCAACATCATCTACAATTTCAAATTATTTTGAAAAGTAATTTTGCCTTTCTTGATGCTCAATCAGTTTTAGCTTTTCCTGATTTACAAGGTAATTCTATTTGAATAATTTTAAGAAGTTGTTAAGGGATTTTTAATCTAAAGTAATGAGAAGTGAGGAGAAGTTTTAGAAAAAAAGTTTTCCTAGAGGTAAAGAATTAAGAACTTATACCTTATTCATAACACAATTTAAATGCTTCTTAACTTGGAAACAAGACAAGAATAAGTATACTTAGTAAAAGTATTCTAAATGCGACAAAACGCATAAAAGTTTGTAACTTTCTTTATGAAATTAAATATTATGTGTTCAGCTTGCAATCCTAAATGTATTCTGTTAATCAATGGACGCATTGCATAACGCTTTGAGCATTATTACTAATAATTCATTTAAATGAAGAAGCAAATAAAAAAAATCTTTTTTAATATCCTTTTTATTAAAGTATCTTTGCAATTTAGATGTAAAAAATGGTAAACTTAAGTATTTAATAAATTTTTTTTTTTTTTACATTTTGTCTCAATATTTTTAGACTACTTATTGTTTCTGATGACACTTGGCAACGCCAAGCCCTCCCGTCAGAGCCTAGGTGAATGAAGTCAGAGAGAGAAAGTGTGTCTTCCGTTTTTGAACAGAGCACTCCCCTACCTACGAGGGTAGAAGTGCGATTTTGGCTCATAGATGGCAGCACCATCTGGGTCTTCCAATTAAGAGATAAGAAGCCAAGGAAGACCCAAAACCAGGCTCCTAACACCCCCAGAGGTATTAATTTGTAATGGGAACGTGGAAGACATTGCGACCCGACATATTTTACGTGCCCCAGTCTCCATTAGTGAACACGACGGATCTTCGACTAAGCCGAGATTCGAACTCACCACCTTTTGGTAACGAGAACGACGCCCAAGCCAAACAGGGCTGTCGGCTCAAGACTACTTATAATTATATTAATTGAATTATTTTTTCAGCATTAAGAATAATTCAAATTTTTGTAAATACTCACAGAAAACATAAAATATGAAGATAGAACCCCAACTAATAAATTTATTTTTCAAAAAATTTCATTATTAATGTAATGCCACTGAACAATTTAAAAAATAATGAACCTTTAAAATAATTAGAAAATGTCAGTTTTTTGAAATTTAAACACCTGTATAATATAAATTGATGCAACATCGACAAGAATTTCATACGTATAACATGTGTGGGACTTCAACATTTATTCAGAAGACCAGCTAAAATATTTCTTTTCATTTTCCAAATTTTACTCTTATTATAAGAAGCCTTAAATAGTAAATCTTTGTTAATAAATTAAGTTTTTAAGTAGTAATAAATATTAAATAAAAGTTAAGCGGGTATGAAGTGATATAACTTTGACTGTGTTTCAAGGTTTTAGTGAGAGTAGTATTCCTGCCATATTGTTTTGGAATGGTAGAAAGGGAAAAATGCTCGCGCGCACACACACACACACACATAATATATATATATATATATATATATATATATATATATATATATATATATATATCCTTACATTTCCTGAAACAAATTTAAGATGAATAATTTTTCATTCATTTTTTTCAGAAATTCAGAAAAATCTTCTTACTTTAAACTTATTAAAGTCTTCTTTTGAATGAAAAGTTTAGTGCAAATGATGTTACGTCTGAGAATGAGAGAGAGAAAAATCAATGTAGTGTGACTGGAATATGTGTATGAACATTAGAAATCTTTTTTGAGTAAATATCTTTATATTAAGGTTCTTCGATCACTGTTGAAAATCTTTTTTATCCCGACATAAAAATTTCTTTTTTTACATCAAATTGAAAAATACTTTACAATTCAGATTCTTAGAGAAAGTTTCTATGAATCATTTGTTCTCTGAAAAGTATTTCAAAGTAAAAACTACTAGTTAGTGGAATTTCTAAGAAGATAGTATATTTATTTGAATGTTAGATAACTGACATATATTTTTAAACCAAAAAGAAATCAAACATTAAATGTCATATTATCAGATAAATAGAGTTTTATATAGTCAAACGTCAAAAAAAGTTGGCAAAACGAATATGTTTATGCTCAAAACACTTTTATGAACAAAATATTTGTTTAAATTAAATTTTACTATCTATACATAATTTTTAAACAAAATAGTACACTTTGTTTTGACGTTAATGTTTATTTTAAATAAATTATAACATCAAAAGTAAAAGTGATTTGAAATGTACATTAGAAATGAACAGTAGAATTTATATATAATATAATACAGATTATTTAATTCAGTTATAGTAATTTAGATATTTTGTTATGATTATCTACAAATATAAAGTAACAGAAGCAAATGGTTTTGTTTGATTTAGTTTCCCATTCCAATGCTTATTTTTATGTGAAATTAACATAATTTAATAGCTTATTAGGATTTTGCGTCCTTCACAGTGAATTTTATAATCTCCAATAATTTCATTGTGTCATGAATTTTCCAGATTTAATGTAAAATTCACATTAATTTTTATCTTTAAAAATATTGACAGTCAAAATCAGCAATTTCAATATCATTGCTTAAAAATTATTATAGTACGATACATAAAATAAATGTATCACAAAAAAGTCTCTAAAATAATTAAAAAAAATAATTTTGACAAATAAAATTACTATTTTCTCACTAGATCACTGAGATCGAATAATCTAAAATTGTGATAACAGATTGTTCAGTCATATTGATCTTTCATTAATTATTTATTTAGCTAAAATCCTTAGTTTTGATTAAAATGCATGATAAGAAAATTCTAAAAATTAATTCTTATGTCTATGGAAAATGTTGAATTCTTATGTCTATGAAATAAAAGATATAACAGTCGTTTATTCCATTGCAAACATATCATTTTATAAATTTTTAATTCATGAAACTACGAACTGTCAAATTAAGTTTATACTTTTATGTCGATTAATTCCAATACTCTTTCACAATTCTTTAAACCAAAATGACAAAGTCGACGCATGACTCAATACACTTAAATTTCTTGCAAAGGAAATAAAATGCCTGCATGTTTTTTGCTGTTTTGCAGCTCATATGTTAAGGTCTTTTATGTAGGAAATTTGATTTATCATTTGTTTTATGTTTCCAAACTTTTTTAAATCTTCACTATACATCTTTAGTATTTTCTGCTTTCTTTGATTTTTTTCGGAATGGTTTTTAAGGGAAAAATATTCCTTTTTATTTAGGTCTGGGTCATAAATGTTTGCAGATTCTCGGCTTGTAATTGAAATTCTAAACCGAAGCATTAATTTTTTAAATTGTCATTTATTTGTCAATTCTTTCTCTTAAGTTAATTTACTTTTTATGTACTATGAATATATTTTTAGTGCTTCCGAAACTCCCACAAAACATAAATGAGATTAGAATTGTTTATGTAACTAAATTTCATTTGATTTGCATGAAAAATCAATTATTTTTAAAAGTAGCATTTAGTATATATTTTCCCGATTATTAAAATAAGACTAAAACAATTAACATAGAAAAATGTCGTTAGTTAGTCGCAAGATAAATGTTTACAGATTCTTGGCTTTGGTTTAGAATGTGACCGCGGAGGCCTGGTGATTAGGGAGTCGTTCTCGTTACCAAGAGGTAGTGAGTTTGAATCCCTCCTTTGCCGAATATCCGTCGTGTTCACTAATAGCGATTTTGGCACGTAAAATAAATCAGGGTCGCAATGTATTCCATGTTCCCATTCCAAATTAGATCCACTGGAGGTGTTAGGAGACAGATCTTGGGTCTTTTCTGGCTTCCTATCTCTAAGTTGGGAGACCCAGATGGTGCTGCCACCTATGAGCCAAAGTCTTTCTTCCACCTCTTATTTGGATGCTTTGTTCAAAAACGAAAGATACTTATTTTGGCTTTATTCGCACAGTACTACATGGGTGGACTTGGCTTCGCCAAGTGTAACAACAACAACAACATGATAAATGTTCAAGTTAATAATAATGTTTTTGTTATTACATTTGAACTTTTTTGCCAATAATAGCTTTACTAAATACAAAATTGTCTATTAAAAAAAATGAAAGATACCTAAAATTAAGATATTTCATACTAAGATAGTTTACCCAAAGCTATGATATTTCATTTTTTTAA